>BPLR01003119.1:0-106935 GCA_021605095.1 Caerostris extrusa | reverse complement strand
GGGATTCATGTCCGGGCGATCTAAGGTGGCCAGATCATTCGTTGGAATTGTCAGAATGTTCTTCAAACCAATCGCGAACAGTTGTGGCCAGTGACATGGCTGCATTGTCATCCATAAAAAATCCCATCTGTTGTTTGGGTACATGAAGTCCATGAATGGCTGCAAGTGATCTCCAAATGGCTTGCCAGACATAAGCATTTCAGTCAATGTTCGGTCAGTCACACCGGGGGGGACCAAATCCATGACATGAAAAAACAGCCCAAACCCCCATTACGGAGCCACCACCAGCAACAGTGCCTTGATGACAGTTTGGGTCCATGGCTTCATGGGGTCTGCCGCCACCTCGAACCCTACCATCAGCTCTTACCAACTGAAATCGTGACTCATCGGACCAGGCCACGGTTTTCATTCATCTAGGGACCAACCACGATATGCTCACGTGCCCACGAAGTCGCTGCAAGCGATGTCGTTCTGTCAGTAAAGGCACTCGAGTCCCGGTCTTGCTGGAATAGCCCAAGAAAGCCAAATTTCTCCACAGTTCTAACAGACAAGTCCCCATGTACGTCACATTGATTTCTGCGGTTGTTTGACGCAGTGTTAGCTGTCTGTTAGAATTTACGACTCTTTGGAACGTCGCCGGTCTCGGTCGTTAAGTGCAGGCGGTCGACCACTGCGCTGTCCATGGTGGGATGTTATGCCTGAAATGTCATACTCTCGGCACACTCTTGACACAGTGGATCTGGGAATGTTGAATTCCCTAACGATTTCTAAATGGCATGACCCATGCGTCTAGCTCCAACTAACATTCCGCGTTCAAAGTCTGTTAATTCCCGTCGTGCGGTCATCATCACGTCAAAACCTCTTCACATGAATAGCGAACAGAAATGAAAGCTCTGCGAAAGCACTGCGCATTTATACCTGTTCTACGCGATGCTACTGCCATCTGAAAATTTGCATATTGCTATCCATGACTTTTGTCACTTCAGTGTATATAGTATATCTATAGGTAAATATGGACATCTAATAATTTTTTTTTTTCTTTTGGGACTATTTATAAAACGTTTTTCAGACAAGTTAAAGTTCTAGCTAAGTTTGTTGACAACTTTGCTTATTTTGTCATTTTTGATGGGTCATGAATATGTCTTTTTGGACGCAAGAAAGGGGGGAGATTTCTTGTAGAAAGTTTGGGCACTCGCATAACACAAACAAATTTTTTGACTCAGTTATGTAATTGTAACAGTTTTTAATTTATCTTGAAAGTAGTGACACCAACGAACACTGCCCAAAAAATATCTAAATTTTGACCGTTTGTATTGGAGAGGGAAAAGGTAGCATTAAATTATGTAAAACACATTTAAAAATCTCCAACATTTTATTTTAAAGTTTAAAAAATAAATTTTTGAGTCGTGGAACAAACTGGCGAATGCATTTCAGTTTTCTTCTTTTTTTTTTATCTCTTTTTCTTTTGAAAGTAGTGCTCTTTCGAAAACATTCTCTCTTTTTAATTGTTTAAAAAGAATTAAAAATATTTCTCCTTCTGAGTCAGAAAGTTTTATTTTCTCAAAAACACTAACAACGGGGAAAAAAGGTTTTTAATTGGATTATTCTAAGTTTTCCTTCTTGAGAAAACATTGTCTTAAATATGTCGTACTTTAACTCGCAGTAATTTATATTTAATATCTTTCCGCATTTCATAAATATTTTTTCGTCAGTGTACTTCCTTGCATTAGTGTTTTTTGATTTTAATTATTTTAAAAAATAATTCTATTTTTTTTTCTTTTAAATATTTATTTTTATGGAGGGAAAAAACTTTTCACTCGGTAAAATGGAGAAAAAAAAAATTCATCAGAAAATTATGTATGCGTATTTTTCCATTTTTTTTTTTTATTATAGGTAGAAGTGTTTTTTATTTTTCAAAAGAAAATTTTTCACGACTTTACTTTACAATTTATGCAGATCAAATGGATTTTTAATTGCCCAGTAAAATTGTAACATTAAGAAAATACATTTTTTAAATATTTTCATGGGCTTTTTTTCCTCTTTGAAATGAAAAAAAAAAAATATTTTTAAGATTTGGAATGTTTGGAACGAAAACGTTTCTTGGATTTCAAATAATTAACTATTATTTTTTTTTTTTTTTAATGTTTTCTAAAGAATATTCTTAGAAGCTTTATACTCAAACTGAAGAATGTTTTTTTAAATATGCAGTTTATAATTGTTTATACATAAGTTTTTGTTTCTGTGATTAAAATTTACGTAATGTATCAATCTTTAAATTTTGAAAAAAGATTATTATGTTAAATAGAAAAACAAAAGCATTACTACACAAACTATACAAATGAATGAAATATACACACACAATAATTGGGAAAAATTTAATGCAAATTTATATAACAAATTTAGTTTTAAAAATTATGGTTCCATACTTCTATTTTTTAAGAAAGTAAATAAAAAAGCTAACTCAAAAAAAAAAAAATTATTTGAAGGAAATAAAAATATATATATCAAATTTATTAAAAAACAATTAGTTAAAGATTTTAAAATTTTTAACATGAGATTATATTACCAGTGGGAACGCTTTCCTTCAATTAATAACAGCAAGTGTACTTATGGGGCCTAACGTCTGTGCCACACGTTTCAGTACGAGTCCCGGCGGTGCCATGGATGTTTGTAGTGAATCAGAATCCAGTTTAAGTCGTAGGTTCCGCTCTCATATGCCTGTAGAGTGTCACACAGAACCAAGTCAGATTTATCTCACCCACATCATTCCAAAACTGTATAGAGGCAGCACTCAGCTCTAGGCTGACTGATGTGGTGTGGTGTGGTGTAGTAGTAGTACTAATAGTTTAACGGAAAGAAAGGGTGAATAGTGTCTTTTAGGAGTGATTACATATTTGCATGCTGTTTTCATACAAAAACTGGAACACACCGATTTGAGACAATCGATATTGCAGAGGGGAAAAGGTAAAATTTAATTAGTATGTAAACATATTTAGAAATCTCCACCATTTTATCTTCAGGTTAAAATAAACTCTTGAGTCGTGAAACAAACTGGAGAATGTATTTCAGATTTTCTTCTTTTTTATCTCTTTTTCTTTGAAAGTGATGTTATTTAGAAAACATTCTCTCTTTTAATTGTTTAAAAAGAATTAAAAAACATTTTCTCTCCTTTGAGTCGAAAGTTTTATTTTCTCAAAAACCTTAACAACGGGGGAAAAGGTTTTTAATTGGATTATTCCATTTTCCTTCTTAGATAGAAAACGTGTCTTTAATATGTCGTACTTTAACTCGAGTAATATATTTAATATCTTTCCGCATTTCATAAATATTTTTCGTCAGGATATTTCCTTGCATTAGTATTTTCTGATTTTAATTATTTTAAAGATAATTCTATTTTTTTTTTTTTTTTTTTCTTTTAAATATTTATTTTTATAGAGGAAAAACTTTTTTACTCAGTTAAAATGGTGAAAAAAATCCATCAGAAAATTATGTACGCGTATTTCCTTTTTTTTTTTTTTTTCTTTTTTTTTTTTTCTTTTTTTTTTTTTAATGTAGGTAACAGTGTTTTTATTTTTCTAGAAAAAAATTTTTCACGACTTTGCTTTTACAATTTATGCACATCAAATGGATTTTTAATTGCCCAGTAAGAATTGTAACATTAAGAAAATACATTTTTAAAAAATATTTTTCATGAGCTTTTTTACTTCTTTAAGATGAAAAAAAAAATTATGTTTTTAAAATTTGGAATGTTTGGAACGAAAACGTTTCTTGGATTTCAAACAATTAACTATTTTTTTAATGTTTGCTAAAAAATATTCTTAGAAGCAAACTGAAGAATGCTTTCTTTTAAATATGCAGTTCGTAATTAGTTTATGCTTCAGGTTTTTTTCTTTGATTAAAATTTACATAATGTATCAATCTTTAAATTTTGAAAAAAAAATTATCGCTATGTTAAATCGGCAAACAAAAGCACAACTACGCACACCGAACGAAAAATAATATACAATAATTAGAAACAATTTAATGCAAACTTTTTATATAACAAATTTTATTTTAAAAATTACGTTTCTGTACTATTATTTTGAAGAAAAGTAAATCAAAAAATTTTATTCAAAAGATAGTAAGTGAAATGAAATAAAAAAAACATATCAAATTTATTAAAAAATCAGCTAAATGGATTTTAAAATTTTTAATGAGATTATGTTTGTTTTTCTAATGTAGTTAGCAAACTTAGACAGTTGTCTCTGATGCCTTAAGGCAAGCGCTGCACCGACGTTACTCACTTAGCACTACCCAGGAAGTGCGTGTAGCTTGAAGATAAGCTACGGACGTGGAATAACAATATCCTGCAACACTCTACGATCATGCTACACTCGAGCAATATCTCTTTTTATTAAATAAACAAGAAGTTTAGTTACTGAGGAATCGTGATACAGTGTTTATTCAAATATTGAATGTTAGTAAATTTCGTGATGGTAGCAATAACCTTGTTGAAAGATAATTAACTAATCCAATGAATAAATATTTCCATTAAACTCAAAGAATATCAGACAGGACTTACAAAAATATGCCAAAGAAAATCAAATATAAATCTAACATAACAGCTTACCAAAATATTTTCTATCTGAAAAAAGAAACTGTGAGTAGTAAATAGTCTGAAAGTAGAAACAGTAAAAAAAACAGAAACAGTAAGAACAGCAAAACAGTAATATATTAGTTACTGAAGAATCATGATATAGGATTTATCCAGATATTGACTATTAGTAAATTTCTTGATGGTAGCAATAACCTTGTTGATATATTATTAACTAAAGAAAATAATTCATTAAATACATTAAAACGAATTGTTTTTTTTTTTTTTTTTTTCCTTTTTGTTACAATTTCTTAACATTGAAACTCGTCTCGTTTATTTATTAACTCAAACAATACTAAACATCACTAACAAAAATATGCCATAAATCCAACATAACAGCTTACCAAAATATTTTCTGTCTGAAAAAAAGAAACAGTAAATTTCAATATCTGATGGCTTGAAAAAGAAAAGAAAATAGTTGCCCTCTACAGCAAAAATCATCAAAAGTGGTGAAACGCCTTCCGATAGAAAAAAAAAATAAATAAATAACTGCCTTTCGTATATTCAAATCAACGGCCATTAGGGCGAGGATATATGGTTGTTGACAATGAACAAACGACCTTGCCTCCAGACTTACAGAAATGCAAGTATGGTAAAAGAAAAGAATAAAAGTGCATCAGGTATTGCCTCCCTAAAACCGGTTGCAAAATAAGATTCGCTTGGTCGCGGAAATCAACAGATTTGATGCGGGCAATGATATCTTGGCACCTACTTAACCGCATTCCTCTATCACCATTGACTTCACAGATTGGAAAAGTTGAATGCGAAAAAAAGTAAAAAGATCTTCTTTAGCTATGCAAGATTGGGAAATAATAATTATTATTCCCACTAGGTATAATAGATGGCGGCAGTTAGTCGGATACTTAAACAGAAAATAATCTTCCAAGACATATTTGCTTCTGTCAGGGAAATGATGTCTAAAAGCAAACATATTATATGTAAAAAGGAAAGGAAAAAAACTATAAAAGGTTTGAGAGGAAAGAAGTATAATTTCCATTGTGATGCGATAAATAAAGCAAAACAAATGTATCTTTTTTTTTTATATGAACAATGGTATATTAGCTTTTATAGAAACATTAGATCTTCAAGGAATTTCGATTGCAGATTGCTTGATGAACAAATAATCATTAACCAGAATTCGTGAAAAAAAAGTACAGGAGTCAAAATACAGAAAATATTGCATTTCTCACAGCAAATACTGTAGATTTCTCATTAAAATAAAATAGTAAACTCCCTTTGTTTTCAATCACCCTTTTTGATTTCCTTGCGGCGTAATGGACATTTGACTAGTGCTATGGCCTTTTGTACCATAAGCTTCAGGTTCGAATACTGGAGGTGGCATGAATGTTCGTTTGTGGTTCGGAATCCACGTTAAACTGTAGGTATTTTAAGGGCTATTTTGGAGGTGCTAAGGAAAGTGATTGTTGGAGAAGACGGTACAACGCAAAAAGTAAAAAATGCTATAAAGACCCAGATATTATAAAGTTTATTAAGATTAATAGATTAAACTGGACTGCTCATATATTTTAGAATCTATAAATTAAACCCTGTATAAAGGCACGTTTTGGCAAAACCACAAAGACAAAGAGGAAAGAGGATGATCCAGGTTGTGATGAGAAGGTTTTGCTGTACTGGGGTTAAGAATTGGAGGACCCTTATCACCCAGAGGAATGCATGGAAATCTCTTTAAAGGAAAGCCTTGACTCACTCTGGGCTGCTGTGCTATTGATGATGATGAAATGTTAAGATTATATAATAATGATTTTCAACCTGCATTCCACAGTAATTATTGAATTATATTGCGCAAGGCTGTAATGCCAGTAAAGAAGCAGAAGTGTAGCAGATTCACCGTGGGGCATCCTGGTAAACATTAAATCTGCGAAATATATGCCATTTGTGAAAGACCTCAGGTCAAACTTGACGGTTTTCCAAAACAAGCGAATACAGACTTCAAAATAAAAACATGTTTTCAAAAATACAATATACTGTTCTTTGGATGAAAAAAGTTAAATTAAATGTTTAAGATAAATTTTCTTTTACAGATTTATATATTTGTTCATAATATATTTCATCCGTTCGGAATATAGTCTGTCTTAGGAATAATTTTCAACAAGTCTTTAACGACGGCTGCATACTGCATGCTCTTGAAGCACTTACCAAGAATCAATAGACTGCGACACACAGTTGATTTCGATTGTTCCTTGGCCTGACATTTATCCGGGTCGAAAAGGTGAAAAATAAATCCGGCGGTCCGGGACTTTTGAAGTAGTTAAAGTGTTGCGGAGTTAATGAGTCCGTGCAACAATTCCAGCGCCATGCCATTCTCGATTCAGGAGAAGGTGATTCCGGGATAATTAGTATCGATTCCGGAATCGAAGAAGACGATCCGGTGCAATCCCCCGGAGTGTGTCCTCCGACGACACTCGGGATAAGTTGTTGAAAGCAACAAACGTTTATCGTTTCTTTTAACAGCCGGAAGCAAAACAATGAATCCCTCCCCCACCTGCCTATTTCTTTGTAACGGAAGTAACAATTTATATTGCTTCAGTTTACCTCGTCAACTAATAAGTAAATTTTTATTAATTAAAAGTACAGCATCTGTGCCGACTAATAAACACTGCTTGACAATTCAATGCAGAACGGGCTATCAAACAAAATTTTATTAAGTGTCAGTTTTTCTTTCAGAATATATCAGTGGAAACACATTCAACTAAGCACTTTTTTAATAAGAAAAATTTCGTTTACATATGCGAGTATATATGTTTATTTATATATATGTTGTTCTAATGCAGCTGGCAATGCAGAGGCAGTTAATCTTTGTCATAAGCAAGGGCTGCACAGCCGTTACTCATTTAGCACTACTCCAGGGGGCAATGAAGATATGCTATGAATGCGAGTAACACTACACCTACAACTCTCTACGATCCTATTAGACCGGGACCTACGGTTTAAAGTGGATTCCGAACCACTACAAACATCCATGGCACCGCTCGAAACAAAACTCGAACCCAAAACTTGCAGTAATAACCGCCAGAGTGCTAGCCACTCGGCCACCAGGCCATGTATTACAAATAAGATTCTATTAAGTTGGTAATAAATATAAGTTGGTATGAGGGCCCTTATGCAATCAATATAAAATGTATTCATAGCGGTTAAATAGTATCCATTTTCAAGATCGACATATTTTCAATTTTATGTTATTGATGGTTAGAACTAAAGTGGTTGTAATGGTATGCATTTAAAAATAGAGAGTTTTTGCATAGCACATTTTTATCGTCCGATATTTTTCTCCCTAGCGCGCATGCTCATAGGAAATTGCGCATGCGTATCTGTAATAATGTTTCCTATGAGCATGAGCGCTAGGAAGAAAAAAATACCGTATTATAAAAATACGGTATGCAAAAACTCTCTAATATTTCAAAATACTTTAAAGTAAAAATTTAAACCAACAGGTTATTGTTAAAACCGCTTATACAGCTATGCATCTGAAAAAATAATTTACAGAATAACTGTTAATACTGAAAAATAATATTTTCCCGGATTGTACTTTACTGCAGTAGCATTTCAGATAAATGGGATAAGATCTTTAAAAATAAATTAAAAATAAAAATAATTAATTAATTAAATAATAAATAGATAAATTAAAAAATTAGGAAATAAATAAAATAATAAAAAATTATTCAAAAATTATTATAATTAAATAATAAATTAACAGATTTATACGGTTTATAAAACAAGAATCATTAACTTCTTTAAGTTAATTTCTTTTTTAAAGTAATGGCAAAACGTAAGACTCTCTCATGAAAATTCTCAGCAAAATTCATTTTTTTTTTTGCATCTGTTTATTTTTAAAATATTAAATTAGTATTTAAAAAAAGAATATTTAATGAAACTAAAATTTCAATTTCAAATAAACTTGAAACTCGTGATGTCTGTATCAAATTTTACGTTAGAATTGAATGAAAAGAAATTATAATGAATACATTCGAAATCTCAAAGGTTTGAAATGGTATCCTTGGACGTATGATAAACTGAAGTTTTGACAGGACAAAGGAAAAAGAAAATTGTTGAACTTTTGCTACGTGAATTGAATGAAAGAAAATTTGAAACGTTTTAACTCTCTGCGAACAAATACGTATAAATAAATAAATAAACGAGACGAGTTTCAATGTTAAAAAATTGTAAAAAGAGGGAAAAACCAATTTGCTTTTTTGAAAATATGTAAAGCAGGCCACCCCAAATGATCTTGCGGGCTTCTTTGGAAATGCCTCATTACTCCGCGGGCTGCATATAAAATTATTTATCCCCATATTAGATTTAGACCCACTATACACATTTTTTGGTATGAAAAATTGAAACATAATGAGTTATTAATCTTGTGTTTATTAATATTCTTACATGCAAACATAGATAATATAATAATAATGATACTAAATGTACATTGTAAAGAAATATACAGCACTAAAATGAAATATAATATATATATAAATATAAACGAAATAAAAAAAAATGAAATCATTAAAACATATTTATTTTATACTAGTGCGATATTTGTTTCTCCACTCTTTCACTTAGAAATCGTTGTTGCAAATTGATCTCAATTTGGGTATTTGCACATCGTAGGTGGTTGCGTCCGTTATGTTTGAGTTGAAGTTGAACCAAAAGTGCTAACAACATGAACTAAGAGCCTGGTTTGCTCTGCTATCAACAAACAACTGTGCGTATCTAGGAATGGTCACTGCGTCACAAGTGAACAAAGTGAAACATCGAACATGTTGTATTAGATGTTCCAAGATGCGCGCGCAGCATGAGATCGCAGAATATAATTTAATTATTCTATGAACTCATAACTGTAAACTCCTAAATAAAACAGGCAATATCTGTCCAATATTCGTAAGAATATTATTTTAAAATCAAAGTTAATTTTTTCATCATTTTCACAGTTAATTTTTGAATATAGGGCACGCATAATGTATTTTTTCAATACATTGCTTTTCACTACTTTGTCCGTTATAAAATAAATATATTTTGTAAATTATTTTGTAAAAATATATTTTGTCAATCTCACGAGCCGGAAAAATATTCAAGGAGGGCCGCGGGTTAGCCACCCCTGATGTAAAGTATTTAATGGATTACTAGGATGTACTTAGCAGCCATTTAATTCTTATAAAGACCAGCTAAATCCCTAAATTTTGATTTTTAATAATATATATATATATATATTTCAGCAAAGTTCACTAATCGTGATTAACTGGGAATAACATCAACGCTGAAATTACCTACAAGAAGTTATGTAGTTCCGCTTGAGATGTTTATACAAATAAAAACAATATAATTTATTATCAAGATCAAGAACAACTATTTCAGATTAATAAAAATAATTTATTATTTGAAGTTTAAAAAAAAAAATTATTAGTTCAAATTTCCAAAAATTTATTATTTTAAATGTATAAAAACAAATTACTATCTCAAATTTATAAAAACAAATTCCTCATTTAAAAACTACATAAATATTTTCCAAAACGTCTTTTGGAGATCAATTCAAATGATATTAAAAATAAAATATTTTAAATAATCAGAAGCATTTCAATACAATCCTTTGTGTGGTCTCGATTTCTATTATGGTCTATTGATTTCTGCATATGAAAAAGTTCTAACTGTATTTGTTTATTGAAAGATTATATTTTAAGACAAATTTAAAGCATAAACGCATTTCTGTTTGTGAAATCATGATACCTATTATAGCAGAGAATGATAAATAATTTTGAACCATTAAAATAATGATGATGAAAAAAGATTTATGATATTTTGAGTTTTGAGGAAATATGATAAACAAATTCCTTAATGACACGAGCATGAAAAAAATTTATTTTTACAGCGTATAATTCAAAGAATAAAATTAGCCTTCATGTGATACAGATAAATAATAGAAAACGCAAATAAAATTCTGGAGAAAAAAAATTAAACTCGAACTTGTATTGAAGAGGACAGATGATGCTGACATTCTGAAGACTTTTATTAAAGACAATGCACTCCAAGAACATAAGAAAAAAAAATTTAAATAAAAAATCGGAACTAACCCTGAGTTTTAAAGACATTGAGAAAGAAATCAATAAGAAAGTTAATTTGTAATTCAATTGTAAAAAAGATACCACAGAATTACAGCAGCAAGTAGTAAGATAATAATGAAATGGCATAAATAAATAAAAAATTATTTCTGAATTTGGTCAAACTCTTTTGATATTGAACTTCCTTAACTTATTATGTAAGAAGAGATAGATAGCGTTTGGTTCGATTGGCTAGCTTAGCAGAAAAAACAATTTTAGGTTTGGTTTGGTTTGTCGCTCTACGGTCCGTTTTTGCACACTTAGGGCTAAGTAGACCAATACCTACTATACAGTTTAACGTAAATAATTTTAGGAGATAAAATATCTTGCCTTAATACTACTATACTGCTAGCCATTAAAACTGAATGTACCAGAAGACATCAAAGGAAGTAATACCTTGAATCATATTTATACAGTACATACATGAAAGGGGAACATGATTAATTTTTCAAGTAATTTCAAGAAAGAAATCAGTACCCAGAGCAGATGTCTTTGACAAAAATAACAACTCTAATCCTGTTGGACAGTTTAGATGGCAGATACGGGTCCATCATTTCAAACGGTAACTCGTGTGGAATTCATAAATAGTAATTATTGGCCATTGGTGGCAAGCCAATCTGTCAACAATCAAATAGCAGATGTTCTCAATAGATGACATGTCTAGAAAACGTGTTGACCACCTTCTGCATAGAGTAAGGTCAAGGGGAAAAACATTAGGATGCGCACTGCTTTGTCGAAATGCACTGTGATGTGGACCTTGAAAATAGGGAACAGCCACGAGCAGTAACTCATCAATGTAATGACAATTAAGAAAGTGACAGATATACAAACGGAAAACTACAGATATTTGTATGCAATGGCACCCCATTACATCTGCAGCTATTGGATATGTATGGTGATAAAGAATTCAAATTGACAACGCCATACCACACCACAACCACACACGGATATGCAAGAATGCTATATGCCGAATATGCCTACCACTCAGTAGAAGAGAACCTACAAACTCTTCTTTGAAATATCTGGATTCTGGATCTAACTCATGACAACTACATCTTCTGTCTCGAAATCTGATAGTAGACAGACGGTCTTGGCCCACCATGAGACTGTTGCGCCAATGAAAAAGAAGTAGTAGAAGCGACATAAATAATATCGTGCTATAAATTCATTTTTTTTTAAAAAGTTTCAATAAACTTTTTCACAACTGTTTTTTGGTAATTCTTCATATCGTCAATTAAAATTACTACACCACTAAGATGACATGAAAACAAACACTAAATTTAAATGAATGATACTACAAATGTAAAAGTAAAGTAATATCGAAAGAAAGGTAAAGGAAAAAAAAATAGGTAAAGAAAGGCAATATGGAATGGCCATAATGCTATACCGGTATTCATAGACCTGACGAAAAGATAATGACACTACTCATTCTTACATATTCCTCTTTTAAAGCTTCACTGCAAGCAAGTATATCTTTGTTGCAGCGTCAAACAATCGTCGCCATGCTAATAGTCCGTGGTGCAGAATTTGTTGACTCTTTTTTATTTCACAAGTTTCTATGTTTTGTGATTATACATCTCTACATGCTATCTTGTAACTTCAGAGACTGGGAGGGGAGAGAGCTCACAACATTCCGCAAGACTTTACTGATATCATCCATTCCATAATTGTATGACCTACATGGGATTTCGACCATTATCGCAGAACGATTAACTATAGACACTTGTCGCTACGAAATTCATCTACGTACCCATAGGCGTTCTTCCATCGGACACGAGTAGATAAGAAAACTTTTACAGAAGCAATTAGCATACAAATGCAATTCCTATATGAGAAGTACGTTTTTACAATCTTCCTTTTTCAAGCTGTAGGTGGTGTTACTCCTACCTACTTTCAGAAAATGCGATGAAATGCTAATCATTTGCACTTCCAGAAGTTAGTGTATACTTTTCATTTACATTTAGTGTTTGGTCCGTGTCGTCTTAGTGGTGTAGGAATTTTAATTGACAATGGTAAGAATTACCAGAAAACAATCGTGAAAAATGTTTATTGGAAATAATACGAAATAATTTATTGGAACAAATAATAAATTAATAATACGATGTTATTTATTTATCTTCTTTTTCATTGGCGCAACAGCCTCATGGTGGCCCAAGGACATCTGCCTACTGGCAGTTTTCGAGACAGGAGATGTTTTTCTTTTTGACGGGATACAGTTTGTCAGCCCAACTCCCTGCAGTCATGTTAGACCGGGAGCTGCGGTTTAAACTGAATTCGAACCACTACAAACATCCATGGCACCGCCGGAACAGGACCCCGAAACCCTTTTTCTGTGATTTTATAATAAAATTTTTGTGATATTACTTCTAAATTTTATAAGTATAAGTAATTATAAGTAAAAGAATTGCAAGTTTATTTAAAGGTTTTTAAAAGTAAGGTTTTTCTAAAATATTTTGATGAAGAATTCATTTTTCCTTGCATGGATTATAAGACGTTCTGGAGAAAGGCCACCTAAGAATTGAAATAAAATAGCTGTATGAAATAAAAAAATATATGAACTAAAATAGCTACACATTTATTTTTGTATAACTTTGAGAAAAAAAAAAAAAAGATAAAAAGAAATGCAAATTTTGTTTTTATTAATTCATTCAGTTAAGTTTTCTTTATTAAAATATTCACGACTATAAACTAAACAAGTAACCTGCCTATTATATACATCTATAAAGAAATATATTAATTTATCAGCCAGCATTTCATTTATTTAAAGAAGACATTTCCTAAGTATCCAGCACGCTCCGCAGTGCACACTTCAAACTGGCAGACTAATTCCTCAAACACGATCCGATAAAGGGAAAACAAGACAGAAGAATTCCTCCTCGTTTGAAGAATCCGAATAATTAGATTCCGAATGAGGAGAGGTATCACTCTCCCAACTTCTTCAGCGACATTCCGCCTCGGTAATTAGTATCGATTGGAGCACCAGCACAACACACAAGACGCCAAATAAATTCAACAAAAGCCTTTCCTTTCAATGGAGATTTCGTTTGCAAATTGGTACTACAAGTATGATCCAATTCAAAAACCGATCTTAAAGACACTGCCATTGGAGTGTGAATGCAAGTTTGTGTTCATGTTTCAAAAACACTTACAGTATGAAGAATATTTCTATAATTATATTCAAATAGTTGTTTTTGCCAGTGATTCCCAAATTGTTAGACAGATAAAAAATAAACTTAGTCCACTAGAATACTGAATAAATATAATACAGGACAACTTTTTAATGAGTATAAGTTTTAAAAAATATGTAATCTTGGAAATTGCTTATATTTAGATTTAAAACAAGGAAATTGTTTACTTTCCACAGAGCAGTTTAAAAAGTAGCTTTACTACTGCGTGGTGTTTTGCTGAGACTTGAGACGAACCTATAGCTTTATTTACACACGCACAAACTGCACACATATACAATTAACTAAAGACAATATTTAACACATTTAATGGCATGTACTTATAGATTCTTAGAAAGATTCCACGAATAAGCAAAAAATAAAGATATTCAGGTACGCGCTAAATACACTACGGGAAAGAAAATTTCTATAAATGTATTCAAATACTTATTTTACCCAATGGTACTCAAGTTGTTAGATTATAAGCATAATACTTTTTAATAAACATAAGTTTTAAAAAAAAATGCAATCTTGAAATTGTTATAAAAACCAAGTACAAATAATTCAAAATAAATTACTTCGGATTACTTCTGCTGGTGCTCCTGGTTCGTACGTAACTCCAACAATACCATTTACAACGACCTTAATATTGAAAGTATAGACACCCATATTACTAAACTTTCTAGAAATTCTTTGTAATATAGCTAATGACAATAACCCGATCATTAAAGCTCAAAACATTTTAACTCAGTGTAATGGTAAATACAACTATCCCTACGCAGCTTCAAAATGAAATCGAAGTTTAAAACCGCCTTAAATAGTCTATTTTTTTTTCTAATTGCAATATCCATTTTGTCCTTTTTTTTTTATTTCATTAATTTGTTCACCATTATAGTTCATCTTTTGAAGAAAAATTTTTTTTTCCTCAGGCAATATTCTTCATTATTATTATTGTTATTATATATATATATATTATTTCTTTCTCCATGTCCAGCATTTTCTCTAATTTTTGTTAATCGTGTTTTTTATACAAAGCTTTTTTATTTCATTTTAAATCGAGCAAATGATCGCTTCGCGATCAGTTACTCTTCTAAACTATCCAACTTAGTAGTAGAAATTGCTTATATTTAGATTTCATCATCATAGCTGGCGACAGTTCGTTATGGACCTTGACCTTCTTTAAAAGATCCAGCCAGGCTGTTCTCCTCTTGGCGCAGACCTCAGTTTTTTGATCTTAATAACATTAAAATCAGAGTCTAAACAGTCGACCCATCTCTTTTTCGTCTTCCTTGGTCGTTGTCAAAAAGGGGTTACATTGAAAACTTCCAAAGCAGCTCTATCATTTTCATTCTCATGAGATGAGCTGGCTCATCTCATTCTGTTCAGTTTAACAAATTTTGAATGTCAATATCTATAAAAAGTTTGTAAAGTTCAAAATTGCATCTTCTTCGCCATTTTCCATTGCCATTGATACATAGATAGATGTATATATATAAAACTTTTTGTAGATGTTTGCTCACAACAAATTAAAAAAAAAAAAAAAAATGTTGTAAGCAATAAGAGAAGATCTTCTAGTCTTCACGAATAAGATAGTTAAATATGTCACAGATACAACGAATATGCCGAGCATAAAAACTTAATTTTGTCTAGCGATAGATATAGTGATGATCCTGGCTTTGTGGAAAAATATGCAATATTATTTCATCGAGGAAAGTAAATAAAAAGAAAAAGAGAAGAAATAGAAAAAGCAAGATTAGAATTACAAAAATAAAGTTAGAGAAAGCAAAACTAGAGAGTCATACACAACTTTCTGGAGGAAATGCTATTTTCTAATACTGTAGTTGGTTCGTTAATTGGTAATTATTTATTTACCGTGCGTGCACTACCACTCTCTATTCCAAATTTAGTCGCTATGAATGAGACAGATGTAAATAAGGATTCGGAAAAATGAGCACCTTTTTCACAAGATGGAAATCTTATTTAAGAGAAGAATGGTTCTAACGATTCGACTTCTGTTTTTAGAAGAGGGGGGACATACTAATTAGAACAGTGCATTGTAAGGATTCAAACAATCTTAATTTGGATGAGATAAAATTAAGAGAGAAACAAATCAATGCGAATCCTTAAGCAAAATGCACAAATTGTGAAAGGATAACAATGAAGATTCCATGATGATTGCAGCAGTAATTTATTACACAGACAAAGGATACTTAAGCCAGCTTGTCTTACCGAAATGTCGACATGAAAATGTGTTAAACATAGCCCATTAGGGAAGATGGGGCATATGGAAGATAGGAAAAGAAAGGAGAGAGTTTGATATAGCTTTATGTAGCCGAATGTGGGAAAGGAAATCACTGAATTTCCTCAAATATAGTCAAATCAGAGATTTACTCCCGAGATAGGTTGCGAACTTCGAAAGAGAACAAGTAAATTAAGAATCAATATAGGACATTAATGGCTCATAAATTATTTACGATTCATCAATTATGTAAATACATCTAATATCATTATAAATATTACAAAAATAATAATAATTCATATCCATATAATCAAATGAATTAATTATTATACTCATTAAGCAAAAACCTTAATAATAAATGGCAACAACTGTTCTGTATGCATTAACCCATAATGAGGACTAACTAATAGACAGTAAATTATTACACAGACAATCTCAACTGAATTTAACGAATTGGATATAATAAATGGCATGGTGTAACAAAAAACATTCTCGGCTAAATTACAAAACACCTTGATATATAACGGCCATCCATGGTAATCCAAAAGATTCGAAGACTTCATCGTCAAAGATTCAGCAAAAACAATACTGCCACCGACATGGCACTTGCTGAAGACGACAGAATAACTAATTTCTCCGTGAGACTTAGAACTACTTAGCCTTAAAACAAATGGGGATGTTACGTCCTTCCTGCTAAAAAGAAGACGTAAAACTGTAATCAGTTTACCAGGACTTATCGGGAAGGAGATAGTTATTGAAAAAGAAGCACCCTTTTACTTCATGTCTTCTTAATGGGCCATCTCAAAAGGGGACCTTCTTTCGTTCGCTGGCAGACGATTTTGGACGTGAACAAAGCCAGAATTTTCATAAATTACAATTATCTGTCTCTCCTTAAATGACCTCAGAAAACAATTCTTAGTTTGGAACATCTTTTCATATGGAGTGCCTTGAAAATGTAAACTAGTGTCAGATGATTTTGGCATGGTAGGCTTTTTTTTTTTTTTTTTTTTTTTGTTAGCATTTTCAAATACGATAATGTATATTTTATGACTTATTACAACTTATGCATGAAAGAAATAAACATAATAAATGGCAACTTTTCTATATTAACCCATAATGAAGATTATTAACTGATAGGATATTATTAAACAAAGAATCTCAACTATTACTACTACTACACCACATCACTCTGCCTAGAGCTGAGTTGCTATACGGTCTGGGGAAAAAATAAATGCAACGCTCTACGATCACATTAGACCTCTGTTTTAAAGTGAATTCCAAAGCCCACAAACATTCATGGAACCGACGGAATTCGAACTAATTGACCGAGAAAATTATTATCACAGAAAATCTCAACTGAATTTAAGGAATTGAATATAATAAATTACATGCTGTAACAAAAACATTCTCTTCTAAATTACAAAACACCTTGATATATAACGGCCATCCATGGTTATCCAAAAGATTCGAAGACTTCATCGTCAAAGATTCAGCAAAAACAATACTGCCACCAACATGGCACTTGCTGAAGACGACAGAATAACTAATTTCTCCGTGAGACTTAGAACTACTTAGCCTTAAAACAAATGGGGACGTTACGTCCTTCCTGCTAAAAAAGAAGACGTAAAACTCTAATCAGTTTACCGGGACTTATCAGGAAGGAAATAGTTATTGAAAAAGAAGTACCCTTTTACATCATGTCTTCTTAATGGGCCATCTCGAAAGGGGACCTTCTTTCGTTCGCTGGCAGACCATTTTGAAGCGAGGGGCAAATGCACTTAAACAAAAGGGGTGGAGAATTTTCATAAATTACAATTATCTGTCCCTCCTTAAATGACCCCAGAAAACGAGCATTCTTAGTTTAGTTTGTGGACCATCTCTTCATCTGGAATGCCTTGAAAATTTAAAATAGCGCCAGATGATTTGGCATGGTAGGTTTTGTTTTTTAAATAACATTTTCGAATACCTTAAAATAAAAATATTTTATAATTTATTCATGAAAAAAATAATGCATAAAAATGGTAACAGCTGTTCTGTATGCATTAACCCATAATGAAGACAAACTAACTGACAGTTTAATACTATAGAGAGAATCTCAACTGAATTTAACGAATTGAATACAATAAATTACGTGCTGTAACAAAAACATTATCAGCTGAATTACAAATTAATTTGATCGATAAAAGCCATTCATGGTAATCTAAAATATTGAAAGTCTTCATGATCAATGATTTAGAAAAAATAACATTGCCACTGATATGTCTTTAGTAACTGTAGGCACTTATTAAAGACGGCAGAATAACTAATATGGCATGGTAGTTTTTTTTTTATTAACCTTTTCGAATGTGATAAAGTAAAAATATTTTGTGATTTATTATAATTTATCATCATCATTGGCGCAACAGCCCAGTGTGGGCCAAGGCCGTCTCTACCTACTGGCAGATTTCTAGGCGAAAGATGTTTTTTTTTTTTAATTTTTTTTTTTATGGGATAGGGCCGTCAGCTCTACGCCCAAAGCTCAACAGTCATATGAGACCAGGACCTATGGATTAAACTTTATTTCGAGCCACTACAAACATCCATGGCAACGCCGGGACACGAACTCGAAACCTGCGGTACCGAGCGCCAGAGTGTTAGCCACTCGGCTATTCAGGCCCATAATAATAATATAAATTTTAATTTATGGATGTTAGAAATAATGATAGAAATAAACATAATAAATGGATGCATTAACCGATAATGAGGACTAACTAATTAACAGGAAATTATTATACAGAGAAACTTGACTGAATTTAACGAATTTGAATATAATAAATTACATGCTGCAACAAAAAACATTCTCGGCTAAATTACAAAACACCTTGATCTATAACGGCCTTCCCTGGTAATCTAAAAGATTCGAAGACTTCATCGTCAAAGATTCAGTAAAAACAATGCCACTGACATGGCACTTACTGAAGACGACAGAATAACTAATTTCTCCATGAAACTTACAACTATTTAGCCTAAAATAAATGGCGATGTTACGTCCTTCCTGCTAAAAAAGAAGACGTAAAACTCTAATCAATTTACCAGGACTTATCAGGAAGGAGATAGTTATTGAAAAAGAAGTACCCTTTTACATCATGTCTTCTTAATGGGCCATCTCGAAAGGGGACCTTCTTCGTTCGCTGGCAGACGATTTTGAAGCGAGGGGACAAATGGACGTGAACAAAAGGGGTGGAGAATTTTCATAAATTACAATTATATGTCTCTCCTTAAATGACCTCAGAAAACGAGCATTCTTAGTTTGTGGAACATCTTTTCATATGGAGTACCTTGAAAATGTAAAGTAGTGTCAGATGATTTTGGCATGGTAGGCTTTTTTTTTTTTTTTTTTTTGTCAGCATTTTCAAATACGATAATGTATATTTTATTATTTATTACAACTTATGCATGAAAGAAATAAACATAATAAATGGCAACAGCTTTTCTATACCCATTAACCCATAATGAGGATTAATTAACTGATAGGATATTATTAAACAGAGAATCTCAACTACTACTACTACTACACCACATCACTCTGCCTAGAGCTGAGTTGCATCTATACGGTCTGGGAATGATGTGGATGAAGCTGCGTGGATACATGATGAGGGACAACGCTCTACGATCACATTAAACCTAGACCTACGGTTTAAAATGAATTCCAAAGCCCTACAAACATCCATGGAACCGGCGGAATTCGAACCCGAAACATGTGGTACCGAACGCCAGAGCGCTAGCCACTTGGTTATCACGCCCCAGAGAATCTCAACTGAATTTAAGGAATTGAATATAATAAATTACATGCTGTAACAAAAAACATTCTCTTCTAAATTACAAAACACCTTATATAACGGCCATCCATGGTAATCCAAAAGATTCGAAGACTTCATCGTCAAAGATTCAGCAAAAACAATACTGCCACCGACATGGCACTTGCTGAAGACGACAGAATAACTAATTTCTCCGTGAGACTTACAACTACTTAGCCTAAAACAAATGGCGATGTTACGTCCTTCCTGCTAAAAAAGAAGACGTAAAACTCTAATCAGTTTACCGGGACTTATCAGGAAGGAGATAGTTATTGAAAAAGAAGTACCCTTTTACATCATGTCTTCTTAATGGGCCATCTCGAAAGGGGACCTTCTTTCGTTCGCTGGCAGACGATTTTGAAGCGAGGGGGCAAATGGCCGTGAACAAAAGGGGTGGTGAATTTTCATAAATTACAATTATATGTTTTTCCTTAAATGACCTCAGAAAACGAGCATTCTTAGTTTGTGGAACATCTTTTCATATGGAATGCCTTGAAAATGTAAAGTAGTGTCAGATGATTTTGGCACGGTAGGCTTTTTGGTTTTTTTTGTTAGCATTTTCGAATACGATAATGTATATTTTATGATTTATTACAACTTATGCATGAAAGAAATAAACATAATAAATGGCAACAGCTTTTCTATACCCATTAACCCATATAAAGGATTAATTAACTGATAGGATATTATTAAACAGAGAATCTCAACTACTACTACTACTACTACACCACATCACTCTGCCTAGAGCTGAGTTGCGTCTATACGGTCTGGGAATGATGTGGATGAAGCTGCGTGGATACATGATGAGGGACAACGCTCTACGATCACATTAGACCTAGACCTACGGTTTAAAGAGAATTCCAAAGCCCTACAAACATCCATGGAACCGGCGGAATTCGAACCCGAAACATGTGGTACCGAACGCCAGAGCGCTAGCCACTTGGTCATCACGCCCCAGAGAATCTCAACTGAATTTAAGGAATTGAATATAATAAATTACATGCTGTAACAAAAAACATTCTCTTCTAAATTACAAAACACCTTGATATATAACGGCCATCCATGGTAATCCAAAAGATTTGAAGACTTCATCGTCAAAGATTCAGCAAAAACAATACTGCCACCGACATGGCACTTGCTGAAGATGACAGAATAACTAATTTCTCCGTGAGACTTAGAACTACTTAGCCTTAAAACAAATGGGGATGTTACGTCCTTCCTGCTAAAAAAGACGTAAAACTGTAATCAGTTTACCAGGACTTATCGGGAAGGAGATAGTTATTGAAAAGAAGTACCCTTTTACATCATGTCCTCTTAATGGGCCATCTCGAAAGGCGAGCTTCTTTCGTTCGCTGGCAGACGATTTTGAAGTGAGAGGGCAAATGGACGTGAACAAAAGGGGTGGAGAATTTTCATAAATTACAATTATCTGTCTCTTTCTCCTTAAATGACCTCAGAAAACGAGCATTCTTAGTTTGTGGAATATCTCTTCATCTGGAGTGCCTTGAAAATGTAAAGTAGTGCCAGACGATTATGGCATGGTAGGTTCTTTTTTTTATTAACATTTTCGAATATGATAAAGTAAAAATATTTTATGATTTATTATAACTTATGCATGATAGAAATAAATATAATAAAAGACAACAGCTGTTCTATATCCATTAACCCATAATGAGGACTAACTAACTGACAGAATATTATTATACAGGGAATTTCAACTGCGTTTAACAAACTGAATATAATAAATTACACGCTGTAACATAAACATTCTCGGCTAAATTATTACAAAAGGCCTTGATCGATAACAACCATCCATAGTTTTCAAAGACTTCAAAGTTGAAGATTCAGTAAAAACAACACTGTCACTGACATGGAACTTACAAATATTAAATAATAACAATAAATTATTTCCTATTAATCAGTTACGTAAATGTTTTATAAATATTAAATAATAATAATTTGTATCCATATAATCAAGTGAATTAATTATTATACTTATTAAGCAAAAGCATTAATAATAAATGGCAACAGCTGTTCAGTATGCATTAACACATAATGAGGTCTAACTAATTGACAAGAAATAATTATACCGAGAATCTCAATTTAACGAATTGGATATAACAAATTGCATGCTACAACAAAAAACATTCTCGGCTAAATTACAAAACACCTTGATCGATAACGGCCATCCATGGTAATCTAAAAGATTCGAAGACTTCATCGTCAAAGATTCAGCAAAAACAACACTGCCACTGACATGGCACATACTGAAGACGACAGAATAACTAATTTCTTCCGTGAAACTTACAACTACTTAGTCTAAAACAAATGGGGACGTTACGTCCTTCCTGCTAAAAAAAAGACGTAAAACTCTAATCAGTTTACCGGGTCTTATCAGGAAGGAGATAGTTATTGAAAAAGAAGCACCCTTTTACATCATGTCTTCTTAATGGCCTATCTCGAAAGGGGACCTTCTTTCGTTCGCTGGCAGACGATTTTGAAGCGAGGGGGCAAATGGACGTGAACAAAAGGGGTGGAGAGTTTTCATAAATTACAATTATCTGTCTCTCCTTAAATGGCCTGAGAAAACGAACATTCTTAGTTTGTGGAGCATCTTTTCATCTGGAGTGCCTTGAAAATGTAAAGTAGTGCCAGATGAATTTGGTATGATAAGTGTTTTTTTTATTAACATTTTCGAATACGAATAAAGTAAAAATAATTTATGATTTGTTATAATTTATGCATGATAGAAATAAACTTATTAAATGGCAACAGTTGTTCTGTATGCATTAATCCATAATGAGGACTAACTAACTGACAAGATATTATTATACAGAGAATCTCAACTGAATGTAACGAATTGGATATAATAAATTACATGATGCAACAAACACATTATCAGCTAAATTACAAATTAATTTGATCGATAAAAGCCATTCATGGTAATCTAAAATATTGAAAGTTTCCATAGTCAATGAATCAGTAAAAACAACACTGCTATTGACATGGCACTTACTAATGATGACAAAATAACTAATATAAACAAACATAATAATCTAAATATAATATAATATTAGAACATAACACACAAAATAAGCTATACAAGATTATTTATGGATCATAATGTAAAAATAAAAATAATTTTTTTTTTTTAATACACATTGCATTTTTGACTTGTAAACAATCAGAAATTGAAATTTGAATGTTCTAATGATCAATGCAGCAGGTTTCTGAAATTCTTGAAACCAGGCATGTGAAATGAATTAAAAATTTTCCTATACGTGCCAATTAATAAACAATAGAACCGCATAGTTCTACGTTTGAATTTTTAAAAGAAGCAAGTGAAGCATGCTATGTTCCAACAACTACTCTTGTATGTTTCTAATCAAACCTTGGTGGCACAACAGACCAACGTAATGGTTATCCCATTGTATAGTGACCAAAAGGCATAAAATATCCAGCATTGCAAATAATAATAATTATAAATTTACGTGAATTACTTTAAGATAGTATCAGCTCAAAAAACTATAACAAAACGCTGTAGATAAAATTTGTAAGAATAATTGGGATAACAATAAAAAATTATACAGGTACCAGATTTCGGGAACAGATCAACGAACACTCACCTGAAAGAAAAATATTCCAATTAAATATTTTGTTTCAAATAAAAATAATAAACAAAAATGTAGCAAGAAAATTTTTTTTTTTTTTTAAATTTTATACAACTAATTTTAACTTCAAATAAATAATCAAATTTCAGAGTTGACTCTAACGTAAGCTATTAGATGTGAAACCAAAATAAAAACATCAAAATGAACATGAATATACAAAAAGTAAATATTATGAATTTGTTTTTACTCTCACCATACGTGGAATAACTTGAATTCCACGATATGAAAAAGCTAACGATAACAACAATAATGAAATGGAAATGATGGCATACTAACAACAGATTTTACTTGTGATGTCATGCTATTATATTTCTTCAAATTTAAGTTTTCTACCACAATTTTATAATTATATTACGTTTATTATTTAATATTTCATCATGACAAATATTTATCTGATTGTATATTATATTTTATATGTGAATATTCTTCTTTTTCATTGCCGCAACAGTCTCCATTGTAGGCAAAAGGGCGTCTGCCTACTGTCAGATTTCGAGACAGGAGATTTTCTTTTTAGGGTACAGGGGTTATCTGCTCCACGCCCAGCAGTCATATTAGACCGGAAACCGAAGGAACCGAGTTTAGGTCACTCGGCCATTAGGCCCTATAATATATATATATATACTGTATATATAAATTATATAATATATTATAAAAATTCAAACCTGTCCCAACTCCACGGTGTACCAAGAAAGGCCTACGACACAAACCGCAATAGAGTAACGTACAAGGCGATTTTCATCCATGTAGATGTAACATAGCAAAAAATTCCGAAAAATATAATTAAGCAATACAACAGTTTTTGTAAAAATTAGTATCCAACAGTTGATTCATTTTTAAAGCACTAATTTTCCACTCCAAAAAAAATGTCTATAGCGGATCTAAATCTAATATGGGGATATATAATTTTATATGCGGCCCCGGAGTTAGGATGCATTTCAAAGTGGCCCGCAAGGTCATTTGGGTTGGCCACCCCTTGTTTTAATATATAAGATTATTTTAATTGTATTAAGTTACAAAGATTATTTTCACAATTCATGGATCAAAGCCATCAATAACTCAGCTGGAATAGAAATTCTATAATGTGACACTCCAAAATTATATTGCTGCTTTAAACGCTTTTTGGCAACAAATCTTTCTCTTTGAAAAGGGCACAAAATTGTATTGGCAAAAGCTTCTTTTCCTTCCTTTCTGTCTGATGTATCATCTATTTAGTGTACATTTCCGTCCATGATACGTCATGTAAAAACAAATCCATATGTTAGATCTAATGGACCAATCAGACACAAATCCTACGACTTAGTGAGGGATTTATTTAAACTCCATCGGATTTATAATCTCGCCATCCGAAACCATCCACCAACAAGAGGATCATATTGCTGGCAGCTCCCAGTCCGTAAAAGAAAGGGTTCATTCCAATCCCACCAACCAATCCCAAAACAGAAAAGGGGATGGGGGTGGAAGGGTCACGGAACACTCAACCCAAAAGGGCCCGTGTTATTAAGCCGGCTCTCAGGCGCACACTTTAAAGAGGGGCCTGCTAATCACATCAGCATTTCGGCCCCGGAAAGAAAAGCATTTGGCGAGAGTCCATTAGGGCGGCTGGCAGATGACCGTGATAAGGGGGCGTCCCCTCCCACCGGGGCAGGCCCTGGAGTGGCTTCGCGTTAACTGCACTCGATGGACTCCGTCCTTTATGAAAATTTAGCAAGATTATTGGACGGGAGAGAGGTTGGTTCGGTGACATGGGCATAATGGAAAGAGAAACGCATGTGGATATGCAAAATGATTGACCTATTAAAAGTTCAACGGCCTCTTTGTTTATATAAGTAAAAAAAAAAAAAAAAAAAAAATATCATAACATATTAAAAAAAAAGAATGTGTAAATTTTTGTTTCAGTATATTTCAAATATTCTATTATCTCTTCAGCTAAGTTAGACGACAGATTTCTAAGCAGCTTTCCATTTCGCAACATAATCAATGAGTAATTAGTTATACTCTCATCATCACAATCAGTGGCGCAACAGTCCCATGGTGGGCCAAGGCAGTCTGCCTACTGGCAGATTTCGAGACCTTGAGATGTTTTCTTTTTTACGGGGTAGTGTTGTCAACCTTACGCTCAACAGCCGACCGGAGCCTACGGTTTAAAGTGGATTCCGAACCACTACAAACATCCATGGCACCACCAGAAATCGAATCGAAACCTGTAGCACCGAGCGCCAGTCACTCGACCATCAGGCCCCATTAATTGTATTATATAATTAAAAGTCTTATATCTATATCCATCAAACTAAGACCAAGATAATAAGAGATGAGTGTTGCGTGAATCCCCTCCCTCCTTCCCTTTTCTGCTTTGGGATTGGTTAGTGGGATTGGAATAACCTTTTCGTTTATGGACTGGGAGCTGCCTGCAACCCTTCAACATAATCCTCTTGTTGGTGACTGGTTTCAAATGGCGAGATTATAAATCTGATCGGGTTTAAATAAATCTTGCACTAAGTCGTAGAATTTTTTTCTGATTGGACCATTAGTTCTAACATATGGATTTATTTTTTACAAGCCGTGTCGTGGGTGGAATGTATTCTTATACAGGAAATAGATGAGATGTCAGTCAGGAGGAAAGGAACGAAGCACTATTATAATCAAAATAAAATTCCCAAAAAAATCCAAATTATCCATTCGATAATGTGCGACTTACTTGCTAAAAACTGTAATCGTAACTACACATTCATCATAACTCAAAGAAGCTTACGCATTTTAAACTCCAGTGTCCTTTTCACAAGGACTACCATAAGCTATGTGAATACGTGTACTAGACAACGTGCAAATGAGTGAAGCTTGTCAGCTGTATACATTCATCATAATTCAAAGAAGCTTACGCATTTTAAACTCCAGTGTCCTTTTCACAAGGACTACCATAAGCTATGTGAATGCGTGTACTAGACAACGTGCAAATGAGTGAAGCTTGTCAGCTGTATACATTCATCATAATTCAAAGAAGCTTACGCATTTTAAACTCCAGTGTCCTTTTCACAAGGACTACCATAAGCTATGTGAATACGTGTACTAGACAACGTGCAAATGAGTGAAGCTTGTCAGCTGTATACATTCATCATAATTCAAAGAAGCTTACGCATTTTAAACTCCAGTGTCCTTTTCACAAGGACTACCATAAGCTATGTGAATGCGTGTACTAGACAACGTGCAAATGAGTGAAGCTTGTCCGCTGTATAGTACCGTGAGCTTTTGCCGTTATTTGATGAACAAATATACTCGGTGGCAATTGTGGCAGATATACATGTGTTACCTCGTTGAAACTTTAAATGCTTTTTCCCATATGATATGTAAATGTGGATGATACGTAAATGAAAGTTTTTGAGGAAGATATTACACTCCCACTAACACCATTATCCTTATCCTCTACCCAGTTAAAATTTTATATATCTAACAAGAGAACCAAATTATCTTAGCAATTCAGAAATGAGGATATTAGAAATCCTCTTGGCCTTCCCAATTTGAGACAATTCATCTTTTAATATTCTAAAAAGTTTTATGACTATCCCTTTCACTGGTACTTCTGTTCTTAGATCCCTCCCAATTTGAGGCATTGCTCTATTTTAAATTAGAAAGCGTCCTAGAACTGTCCTCGATATCCTCAATTAGTGCTATCTCCCTAAGGTTCACTTTCTGAAGTGTCACAGAGCAAATTCTGCTTGTTGGCAGCTCAATCATCCATTTCAATGTATTAACTATAATTTGCTATTTTCTCTTTTTAAATATATTCGTATATGTTCCTATTCTCCTTCTTTTTTTTTTTTAAATTTTTATATTAATATTAATGAAAAAAAATTGAAAAAATAAGGTATAACAATTGAATGGTCATAGACCAAAGGCAATGCTTTCAATAATCAAGGACAGTAAGCGTGTGGGGCTCCGCAGCCAAGAGCTTTGTTCACCCTTCAAATGATCTTTGTATGTCGTGTTCAAGTTGTATATTTAACATACCAGAAAGATCTACGGCTAATATTTAAAGAAATAACAGATATAAAATAAAAATTTTCTGAAATGTCCTTTATGCATTTTTCCATGTCAAAAATGCTATGTAAATTAAAATGCTAGTTGAATACAAATTAAACTTAGTGGCAGTCGCAATGATTCTCATCAAATAACGTTTTACGGTATATATTAGTTATATATATCAACTTGAAACTTTTTTTACTACATGAATCACCCTGTAAATATATGAATATTAATAAAAAATATTTTATATTAATAAAAAAATATTTTATATTCATAAAAAATATAATATATTAATAAATAAAGTTACAAAAATAAGACATAACAATTCTATGGGCATAGATCAGGCCCGGCTTTCATTAATCAATATATTGCAACATTCTGTAAGCAATAAAAATTAATAAAACAAATATGGATGAATGTCAATAAATTGCAATCAATCATGACTTGTAAATCTGTAGAAGAGGTCAGTTAAATATACTAATAATAAGTCCAAGGGGAAATGCAAAAGAGCTAGAACAAACACAAAAAGATGATCCAGATTCTTCGCTCAGAAAAAAAGTGATGTTGTGATTTGAGATTTTGGACCCAGTCCATTGAAAAGGGGGGTGAAAGGGAAGTGATGATGGATGAGATATTAACAGACATGGTCTCAAACAGGTGAGAGTGACAATTCCCACTCGAAAGAGGGAAAAATAAAAAGCTTTGGGTTGGGTAGTGTTATGAAAACACCGAACAATATGCAGGGATTGGAATAAATCCCCATGCGGCAAACAGGATCATCCAATATAAAAATAATGTTCTTGTTTGCATTGGGATTCATGGGAAAAATTTCGAAGATCGTTGGAGAATTTATCAGGTAAAAGGTTGCATCAGCTTATTTTATTTTTCTTATCTCAAAAGAGTTTCCAAAGATATTCTGTATGCTTGATTTATCTTTAAGATGAGTAGCATTAGAAAATATTTTTAAAAATGTGCAATATGATATTTATTGAATTATCTTTTGTACACTAAAGCATTATAAGGTCTAGTTGGAATAAATTAAGAAAAACCATATTCAATATAAAAAAAAAAATTGATTAGTATCACTAGTGTTCATTCACAATAAAAATCACCTATGAATAAAAAATTTAATTTTTAATATCATATCATTTAATGTTGCTTTATGTTCTTACGTTCTTCAAATTATCAAATATTCAGCATGTCCTACGATATTCGAAAGGTCAAATGTATAAAAATGCTAAAGCATAAAAATCCAAGCAAATTTGATAACTTAATATATAAGCAAAATTGCAAAAACTGATCTTCATTCAAGCGCCAATCATAATCCAATTAATTAAAACTAAATAATCATCCGGAGAAAATTAAATATAATCCAGTTAATAGTTAACATTACCAAAAACAAAGAATTATTAAAACTAAGAAACAAAGAATTAATTCGAAGATTAATATTCGGCCTACTAGGTGGCCGATTTTTATAATATTTGAAATTAAATGTATGAAAACACTAAGGCATAAAAAATTCAAGTAAATTTTATAACTTAAAATCTAAGCAAAATAACAAAAACAGATCTTCATTAAAGCGCCAATCACAATTCATTTTCATAAAAACAAAATAATCATCAGAGACATTTAACTATAATTCTTTACTAGTTAACATACCAAAAATTAAAGTTATGGAAATCAGAAGAAGAATATTTGCCAACTTGGTGTCCGATTTTTTTACGGTATTTGAAAGTTAAATTTGTTTGAATGTATTGCTGCAATTAAAATGATTCATTGTTCATTAACTTTTTAATGCAATTATTTACTGTGTATAAACGAAAAGTTAGATGAATTAAAATGATAAGTTAAGAAAACATGGTTTATTACTACCAATACAAAACAGCAGAGTATTCATATGAATATTCACAAAACGTCAAGAACCACCACATAATAAACAGCACTAAATTAATAACGATCAGATAAAACACTTGATAGTCCCACAAAACAACAGGGCTCTCTCACACACAACAAAAAAGGCAAGATGAGAAAAAACGCCTGTCGAATAGCAAACAAGCACTTCCGAGCAAGATTAAAGATGCTACCGGGTAATTACCAGAGAACCAAAAAAAAAAAAAGAAAAAAAGAAGAAAAAGCCCCATTCCATTCATGAGGACCGCCCCATTTTTCATCAGAGATGGCCCCGGGTGACGACGACGACAAGCCAAGATCTCGACACGACTGCATGTTAATTCAGTCGTTACTCCATTCTGAGGAGCCTATTAAGGGAAATAATGCCCTCCACATCTTCAAGATGCCTGGAGCACCCAGAAACAGTGACTTATTAATAAAAAAAAAAATGGTCGTAATTATTTCCTGTGAAGGGCCCTAGGGCCCCAAAACACACGCACTCTCTCTCCCTCCCTTCCATCTCTTTTAAGTGCTTTGGCAATATTCTATTCAGCGGATAGTTTGGTCTGCCGCAGGCCACATGGAATCAAGACAATCGTTCGATGAGATGAATAAGCGACTCATTATTTGGATAAATGCAACGCATTTAGATAGAGGTTTTATAATCGCAGATTTTTTTGGTGTGAAGATGGAAATTATGGTGGAGGTATAAAAACTCAATTATTCATATAATCATGCGCGTTCAAATATTTCGGATCTCCAAGTTAATTTACTTGAATTGAATGAAGCATCCGATTATTGTCAAGTCATATAAAAATAATTCAGTTCTTCATTGTACACGATGAAAGCGATTACATGCGACGTATTGCATAACTCCTTTGATTCGCTCAATCAAGTATTTATCTAAGATAATCTCTCTAACAATAATTACCAAATGAGTCAGTTAGCAACATGGATAACTGGCTCGTAAAATGAAACATATTGTGTGACCATTATACATAAATGCAAAACAACATATATATTTTTTTATATTGACGCTCAAATAAAGTTTGGAATTTCATCCTTCATTGAGCATCATTGATCACGTGAAAATTATATATAAATGCCCAATAACATATATATTGCCATACTGATACCAAAACCAAGTGTGGAATTTCCTCCTTCATTGAACATCATGTGATTTATTGAGTACCATTTATCATGTGATCATCCTACATAAATGTACAATGATATATATATATATTGAGAATATGCTACGGGCGAGTAACACTAGTTCCACAACGCTCTACGATCATATTAGAGAGAAACCTACGGTTTAAAGTGGATTCCAAACCATTACAAACCTAAATGGCACAATCAGAGCTCGAACCCGAAATCTGTGATACCAAGAGCCAGAGGGCTAGCCACTCGGTCATCAGGCCCTGTGTTACAAATAAGTTGGTATTCATATACAGAAATTTATTTCTATCAATATATATAAGGTATATACAAATTAAAACATCAATAACATTTATCATTCACTCTAAGTGAAAATGTGAGTTTGGTAACTTGCAAAATTAATTACCCAATCCTTGGCAGATTACAAAATACCCTTTCCTTACCTCGTTCGTCTCCCTGCTTTTTCACACAAGAACATCAAACAAATTTTTTTTTCCTCAACTTAACAGAATTAAAGAGAAATTAGATTTATGACGCCATCTACCGAAGAGAGAAGCCTTAATTGGTGGATAGTAGGGTATTCGTCACATTTGTGCAAACAGAACATCGCAGGGAACGCCCCCTTCAAACCAGTGCACCCCCTCTCCATTCCCAGAGGCTTCGATTTCATCATCCCGTACACCCCCTAACCCTTTGAGGGAACGCGGAATTTCATTAGAGAGAAAACCCTTTCGTCTACAATCCTCGAGCGATGAGAACGTTCGGGATACAAAAAAGAAAACTAATTTTTGAGGGGGGAGAAAGTTCCCACGGGGGAGAAAAGGACCCACCATCTGGCAAGGGTGGTCCTCCTCGAAGTAGCTCCTAAGGGCGAACAGGGCATATGGGTAATGAAATGACGAACACAAAAACCTAATAGGTAGAAATGGATCGACCGGCCACTGAAATGAATGATGTTTCCTGTAGCATGTTCCTGCCTTTATTGTGTTTATCGATTACTTTCCAACTGTTGTATGAAAACAACAGTTGTTTTGAATTGTGAGATTCTGTACGGATTTGACTCATCTCTGTTAACTTCGATTATAGCAGGGATGAGTCAAATCCGTATGACTTGAACGAATAATACGAATCAGTCCATCCTTACATGAGGTATGAATCACTCATTTTATAATGATTCGTACAAATTGATTATTTATTGACAAATTTCTAACTGTTGTATGAAAAACAATAGTTGTTTGAATTGCGACTATTCTATACGCCTTCGACTCATTTATGTTAAATTCGATTATAACAGATATAAGTGAAATCCCATTTGACTTGTACAAATAATACGAATCAGTTCATACTTACATGCGGTATGAATCAATCATTTTAATATGATTCGTACTAATTGATTAATTTCAACTGTTGTATAAAAACAACAGTTGCTTTTAATTGCGAATAACTTCGATTATAGCAGAGATGAGTCAAATCCGCAAGACTCGAATCACAAATAATACGAATCAGTCCATACTTACATGTGTAAATCACTCATTTTAAAATGATTCGTACTATTTAAATATTTATTAATTAATTTCCAACTGTTGTATGAAAAACAGCAGTTGTTTTGAATCGATTATTGCGGTATGAATCACCCATTTTAAAATGATTCGTTGACTTGTCTGACGTTGAAGTTAGCAATTATACGAACTGACGACGCCAACGTTGGATCACGAAAACAATGATATTTATGAACGGATAATACGAAAAATTTTATTTCTTTATATTTAATTAATTACATTGTGTAAAAAATTATCCAATAATTGTAAATCTAATAATTGAGCGAATCTAGATATATTCGATTTGATACTAACATCTACCGTTGAAGTTAGCAATTATACAAACTGACGACTGCTAACGTTGGATCATAAAAACAATGATAATACGAACTGAAAATACGAAAACATTTGTTTTTTTTTTTTGTGTTTAATTAATTAAGTTGTGTAAAAAGATCTCAGTTATTGTATAGAAGCTTATTGTATAAATGTAAACTAAAAATTATTTCAAATAGGTGTCATAATTGTGTTAGTTCTTCCACAATAATTAAAACTGATTAAAAAATAATTATTCTAAAAACTTTTTAACGCGGCATTCGATGATTCGGCACTTTCTAAAATCCGACACCGATTGAGCCGTCCGCTTTCGGAGTTTTGCATTTGTTAGATTCGACACCTGTTGACCTTGACCATCAAATCACGACACAGCACGGCTAGCATTGTTGCCAGGTAATTACCATAACTACTATCAAATTAATCAAATCCAAATGACTTGTGCAAATAATACGAATCAGTTCGTCCTTACATGCGGTATATGAATCACTCCATTTTAAAAATGATTCTGACTTAATTGACTTACTGAAAGAATCCAGATATATTCCATTTCATACTAACATTTGACGTTGAAATTAGCAGCTATAGGTACTGACGACCGCTAACGTTGGATCAGAAAAACAATGATTTTAAGAATTAATAATACGAAAAAATTATTTCTTAGTATTTAATTAATTAATTAAATTAACCAAGCTGTCTAAGTGCCAGCTGTATTAGAAAAGAAAAAAATTAATTAAATTGTAAACAGGTTGCTAGAAAATAAAGTTATTGTATAAAATGCAAATTAAAATCATTTCAAATAGGTATAATAATTGTATTTGATCTTCCGCAATAATTAAAACTGCAGAAAAAAATTTAAGATTAACAAATAATTAATAATTGACATCTAATGAAAATAGTTATATTCTAATAATATATTATATTATAGCAATGTGCATTTAATAAGTATAATGTAGACAATATAGGAATAATAATGTAAATACTCATTAATAGAATGCAATATTACACAAACAATTCTGAAAATTTACTATACGTTTTATTGAAACTTTATTTCAGAAAACATCCAAAAATTAACAAAAATATTTAATTTAATTTAAAAAAGACAAATACTAAATTAATAATAAACCTTACGTTTATAAAACTATAGAAATAATAAATTTTAAGCAGCTAAAAAATATAAGAAAATAAATATTTATAAAATTAAATTTATAACAAATCTAGTTTCACATTTTTAATTAATTAAATTAATCAATATTGTAAATTCAATTTTAATTAAAAAGGAGTACTCGGAAATAGCAACAGTTCAATGTAATTATTTAAATTATTTCCTTCTAAAAAAAAAAAAAATAATTAAAAAATAATAAAAAGAATTCCCCCTCCCCACTTTAGAAATGAATATTAAAAAACATTATTTTTCAAAACTAAAGTTCTAAATAAATCAATATTTTTCAAATATTTATTATTTATTTTATTAAAAAACATAGAAATCTCTTAAACTAGTATGCTCTTAAACACCCTAGCTATCAGCAATAATAATAATAAAAAAAAAAGAACCAAGGCAGTTATTCGTTTTAATTTCAACAACAAGACAATATTGAGGACTATATAACAAGGAACACAATTAAAATGGAGTACTCGGAAATAGCAACATGTAATTTATAGTATAGGTTTGAAATTTAAATTATTTCATTCTAAAAAAATAATTAAAAAAATAATAAAGTAATCTCCCCCCGGACGATTAACGAACATTATTTTTTCAAATCTAATTTCTGAATAAGTAGATTACTTTTAAATATTTATTAATTATTTTATTATTTTTATTTTATTATTATTTTATTAATATTTTATTTTATTATATATTTTTATTATAAACATAGACCTCCCTTAATCTAGTACGTTCTTAAACATCCAGCTAACAGCAATAAAAAAAGAACCGAGGCAGTTATTCGATTTAATTTCAACAATATTGAATACAGTATAACAGGTATCGTCTGCTACAGCATCCGTGGTTTTATATTATTCCCACAACCCTCTAATTTCATGATGAAACCTCCCATAGTTCCTCTGGCAGCAAAAGATTAAAAAAAAAAGGGGGTAGGTGGGGTGGAAAGCAAACGTCAAAGAGTAAAGTCGCCTGCGGGAATTAGCACGATTCATCGCAAAATAAACACTGATATAACCCCTTTTTTTTCAATTTTACAGGTCTTGGTTATAATAATAAATTTTAAGCAATTTAAAATTATCAGAAAATAAATATTTAAATAGTTACATTTATAGAAAATCTCTTTCATCAACATCGACATCATCATCATCATCATCATTGGCGCAACAGCCCTACGGTGGGCTAAGGCCGTCTGCCTAACGGCAGGTTTCGAGACAAGAGATGTTTCCTTTTTACCCACGCCCTACTGTCAGCCCTCGTCCTACTCTCAACAATCATATTAGACCGAGACTTACGGCTTAAAGTGGATTCTGAATCACTGTAAACATCCATGGCAACGCCGGGGCTCGAACCCGAAACCTGTGGCTCCAAACGCCAGAACACTAAATCTCATTCACATTTTTTAAATAATCAAATTATACTACTGTAAATTAATTTTAATTAAAAAGAAGTAATCGGAAATAGCAACATTTCAAAACTAAAATTTATGGTATAATATTGAAATTTAAATTATTTTTCTTAAAAAAATAATAAATAATAAATAATAAAAAAATCCCCCTCCCTTTTTTTAGAAATGAATATTAAAGAACGTTATTAATGAGCCTTTTTTATTATTTTATTCAAAACTAATGTTTTCGAATAAATCTATTTTGAAATATTTATTATTTATTTTATTATAAAATATAGATATCCCTTAATCTAGCATGCTCTAAGCAATAATAGAGGAAACAAATAAATTAAAATTAAAAAATTAAATTAAATTAATTAAAAATAATTTAAATAAATTTTTACTTGTAAAATAATTAATAAATAAATAGTTTTTAAAAAAACGAACCAAGGCAATTATTCGCTTTAATTTCAACAACAAGCCAATATTGAATGCAGTATAACAGGAATCGTCTGCTACAGCATCCGGGGTTTTATATTATTCCCACAACCCTCTCTTTACATAATAAAACTTCCCATACATAGTCCCTCTGGCAGCAAAAGATTAAAAAAAAAAAAAAAAAAAGGGTGGTGGAAAGCAAACGTCAAAGAGTAAAGTCGCCTGCGGGAATTAGCACGATTAACCGCAAAATAAACACCGATATAACCCCTTTTTTCCTATTTCCCTGGCCTTGATTAAACAGACATAAAAAAAGAACCTAATTTATTCTGTGCCTGTCACCATCTGTCACCGTGGGGCAAGACGTACCGAAGACGCTCGAAATTAAAAAAGGGGTGACCAAAACATTCCATCCACTCTCTGCAGAGTATCCAATATAAATCCGGGCAGACGAGAAATTAAGTTTCCCTTCCCTGAGGAGTCTCCCCGGGGTAGAAGCATGCAGCGCCACCTCATAACATGCCCTAATGTTCTACCCCGAGCCCACAGTCCTACCCTTTACCAGGATCATAAAATTGGATATTGGAATCAACCTGTTACCTTGATTTGCGACGGTTTTTCTTTGCAGAAGAAAAAAAGAAAACGATCGCATCTTGGATTTATTAGTATCCCCCGATACGTCACAAAACAAATAAAAATATTTGCTTCATATACACTGTATTTATCCATTTATATGAAATTCCACGTAAAAAAAAGAACTTTTCACATGTAAAAAATGAATGAAGCAATTTTAATAAAAGCATAATAAATTGTAGGGAAAATGATAATAATATTATGGTAATAATATTATTATTTATTTTAATATGAATGGCAATGGAAATTGGCGAAGAAGATACAATTTTGAACTTTGCAAACCTTTTGGAGATATTGACATTTTAAAATTTATTGACATTTAAAAAGAAAACGATCGCGCATTAGTATCCCCCGATACGTCAGGAAACAAATAAAAATATTTGCTTTATAAACACTGTAACCATCAGTTTATCTGAAATTCCACGTTAAAAGTGATATTTTCACGTATAAAAAACGAATGAAGTAATTTCAATAAGCGCATAATAAATTGTAGGGAAAAATACAAAAGAAAAATTAATAATAATACTATGTCTGTAATAATATCATTTATTTTAATATCAATGACAATGAAAATTGGTGAAGAAGATACAATTTTGAACTTTACAAACTTTTAGAGATATTGACATTCTAAAATTTATGAAACTGAACAGAATGAGATGGGCCGGTCATCTCATGAGAATGGAAAGTGATAGAGCTGCTTTGAAGGTTTTCTTTAAAGTTGAGTTTGATTTTAATGTTATTAAGATCAAAAACTGGAGGCCCACGGCCAAGAGGAGAACAGCCTGGATGGATCTTTTTAAAAGGCCAAGGCTCACAACGGGCTGCCGAGCCAGTTATGCTGATGATGATTATGTCAGTAAAAAATATTTTTTATACATTTTTTCGTGCATTTTTTTGTTTTCATAGTTAGTTCTATTTAATTTTTATGATGCTCTGTCCTCTTGAATCAGACTCATTACACTAAAAGTGTACCATTTGTTTAAAGAGATTAGACTTCTGTCCCGACTCCTGCAAGGCCCGACTCCCGCAGTGGTAAAGTACGACACTGGTGAGCATTGGGGTGAAGGTTCAGTCCACTGGCAGCTTTGTCGTAGACACTGTTCCAAAAGAGGGAGAGATTCGATGGCGTTTGTTCGATAGCGGTGTTCAGCATCTTGCCTCGTGAGTGGGACTACCTGGTGAGTGTTTTTCGGTTTTTCTCCCATACGATAAGCCAATGCGGGGTAGTTCCAAATAAAAGTCCCCTTTGAAAGACTGCCCTCCTTCTTCGGCGACACGGAGCCAAGTCAGACTTTTTACCTTCGGGTGCTCCATCACAACAGAAGAGGCTGATGGCCCTTTCGCTAGCCCTTTGGCCTTTGGTACCACATGCTTCAAATTCGAATCCTGGCGGTGGCATGGATGTTTGTGAGTGATTCGGAATCCAAGTTAAACTGTAGGCACCGATCTAATTCGTTCAAAGTGTGCACAAAATGACCGTAGAGCGACAAATCAAACTGGCCTCTTCTACAGATTTACAAGTAATGATTGATTGCAATTTATTGACATCCATCCATATTTTTTTTTTTTTATTGTTGGGATAATAATTTGGTTCTCTTTGGCATATTATCGTTAGATTTATAAAGTTTTAACTGGGTAGATTTTTTTTAAGGAAAGTGGTGGAAGTGGAAGGGTAATACAGGAAAAACTTTCAGCCATTTGCATATCATATCGGAAAAAGCCTACTAATACTGTTATTCAGTCCATTAAAGTTGCTATGAGGTAAACATATATATCTGTTTGTCATAATTGCCAAAGAGTATACTTGTTCTTCAAATAACGGCAAAAGCACATGGTTTATGATTAGTATATTTAACTGACCTCTTCTACTAATTATTCATTATGTTGTGAAATGGAAAGTTGCTTAGAAAACTGTGTCTAACTTAGCTTTTTTTTTTTTTTTTTTTTTTTTTGCGAAATGGATAGCTGCTTTGAAATCTGTGGTTCACTTAGCTGATTATTTACGAAATGGAAAGCTGCTTAGAAATCTGTGGCTACTATAACTTAGCTGATTATGTTGCAAAATGGAAAGCTGCTTAGAAATATGTCGTCCAACTTAGCTGATTGAATATTTGAAATATACGGAAACAAAAATGAAAACATCGTTTTTAAAAATATGTTACGATATATATATGTTACGTTGGCCATATGTTACGTTGGAAATATGTTACGTTGGCCATAGAGTGACAAAAGAAACCCCTTATCCACAGGATATAAGGATATTGTTATTTATTGTAATATGACATGTCACATTTCCATAAAGCTTTTTTTTAAATCGATTTACAGGTGTTATTTACTTTGTAACATATTCTATGCTGTTAAAAGTTACAGAACTTTAACAGTAAAGTTCTGTAACTTTAAATAAAGGACATAACTCAACAGGAGCAAGAAATTCTGCAAGGGCGTGACGGCGGTCAGTGACCACCCAAATCGTGAACCACAGCAGAAATTCGGTCTTCTCGTGGTCACGAAGTCCACGGCGATAACGTCTCACAACCACAAGGAACCACGGATCACGAAAAATAACACAGACACGCATGCGCCATGATATATTTTTATACATTATAATGTAGTTCCGTTGGCCATTTCTTACTCAGATAAGCAACTGTATTACATTTTTTTATTAAACCAATAGAACTTGCTGCAATCCCAAATTGTTCAATTTCCAGCGAGATTACAAACATGATACACGATTGAAAAAAATATAGTTTGTTGCAATTTTTGTTATTATTATATTTAATTGTTTATGTCTTTTTGTTTTTAAAAGGAAAATGATCTTTTGTAAAACAAAGAACATAATTTTCTTACTTCTAATTCATTTTTCCATACAATGTATCCCTATATCAATATTACATCATTGAGGTACAAAATAAACTCTTATAGGAGCGGCGTTTACTCATGTCATATCTACAATATAAGATGAAAATTGCTTAAGAAAATTATAGGATTGAATATATATGATTCAAATAATAAATTTAGAAGGTTTACTTCCAAAAAGAAATTCTAATGTTTTTTTTTTTTTTTTTTCTTTCTAATGCAGCTGGCAAACACAGACAGCTTGGCCTTTGGATACCTTAAGGCAAATGCTGTACAGACGTACTCACTTTGCATTACCCAGGAGGCGCGTGTAACTTGAAGATACGGACGCGGAGTAACGATGCTCCCGCAACGCTCTACGATCCTATTAGACCGGGAACTACATTTTAAATTGATTCCGAACCACTACAAACAACCACTACAAACAACCATGACACCGCCGGGACTCGAACCCGAAACCTGTGGTACCGAGCGCCAGAGCGCTAGCCACTCGGCCATTCAGGCGCAGAAATTCTAATGTAAAAATTAAAATTTTTAAATTATTCTGTCAGCAATTTCAGGAATCTATTGAAAGATGTAGTATGAATGTACGATTATCTCTATAAAATTTACTCAATTATATGCAAATAACTCTCAAAAACCTCAACTTTCTTAAATATTCTCTATGTTTTTTAAAACGAAGATGCATATGAATATGACACACATATATATATATGCGTGTGTGTGTGTGTGTGTGTGTGTGTGTGTGTGTGTGTGTGTGTGTGTGTGTGTGTGTGTGTGTGTGTGATATAATGCATTGTCGAAAGTTAAATATCGCGGATATATTCTCCGTGTTCCAAGATGAAATGCTGCAGTGACAGGTAAAAATAAAGTGGATAGCGCGAACCTATCTTCCATACTCGAATACATATTTTTACCTATTTTCATAGCGATTTGGTTGAACGGTATAGAACTTGGTATACTGCAGCACCATCTGGAGACGACTTACAACAAAGGGGACAGCATAAAAACATTCTCCAAGCTTTGTCAAACACACACAAAAAGTTTCATTAAAATCGATCCACCCATTTAGAGGAGTTCAGTGACAAACACACGTACAGAAGAATTGTATACATAAAAATATATAAGATATTCAGAATCAGTTTATTAACATCTGCGATCTATCATGGTAATGAAGCTGTCCCTATAATGTGTAATGCACCTAATTAAAATAAAATACCATTTATAAAAGATAGCCTACAATTTCACCAATTATGTCAATTTCTCATTATAAATTAGTTATTTTTTAAATCATTTTTTAAGAAGATTTAAAATATCATTAAACTTTCCATGTATGATTAATAATATCGATGCATAAGGCAGATAATTTGATAAAAATGTAGTATGAATAAAATTATACGCACTAATAGCATGTTACAAAATAGAACTTTAAAATGATTTTTTTTTTTTTTTTTCCCCCACTTCTGATACTACTTCAACTGCATACGATCTAAAAGTAAAGAATGACTAATACTATCACAAGGTAAAAGCAATATCTACGTCCATTCTTGACGCAAAAGTCACCAGACCACCAGTAATGGTAGGCCTACTTGCAATTGGGGGAAGATTCTAACATTTTGCAAACATACCATTAAATAGTGGTCAGTACCCATAATCTTGTAGTAGTACATTATTAACAGTGCACCTCATTCCATCAGAATACTTTCCGCATAGTTCTTCCCCACCCCTGGGGACAGTCCCCCTGGGGCCCCGAGGGACAAGTCTGAAAGAACATCCCTCCCCCTCCCAACTCCACTGGGGGTGGGGTGGGGGGATATGCAAGTTGCTGAGATTAGAGCGCTAAACCCATGTCAAATGAGACAGGCCGTGCGATTACATGACCGCTTTTTGATAGATGTGTAGGTCAGGTACATCGAAAGAAGGGCAGGGAAGGGAGGGTCCGTTTTATGCCCCCCCCTTCCCTTTAGATCGAAGACAGGAACTCGACAATCCACGTTCCAAACAGAGGGAAATAAAGGTTTCATGGCAGGATATTAAAAACAATTATTATAGGGGTTGTTGGTAATATTCAAGGTCATCAAGGTTTAACGAAAATAACTATGGTGATTACAAGGACTGTTATTGTTGTTACGCCAGAAGCACAATTCGAAATGATAAGTTTTATACCTAGAAGATTAATTGGTGAAATTTAAAAAAAAGCTTTTATCACTTTTTATTAAAAGAATCAAAGAGAGAGAAGCGTTATTCTATACGCTGTTTTTCCCCAATAAAATAAAAGAAAAAAGTAGGAATTCATTTACAAACAATAAAAAAAAAAATCTGAATTTTAAAAGAACTAAAATGCATAGGCTTCGCCGATAGAAATTCTACATATATTTTAAACAAGATTCGGTATTTTATTAAAAAGTCAAATTCAAGTAGCTTAACATTAAATTAATTACTTGTTATTTCTCCCCATTCCACATATTCTTTTCAGAAATTTCCATGAAAGGTTAAAATCGAAAATATTGGTATTGGTAGTTTACATGTATTATCAGTTACATCAAATGGTAAATGGTATTACAGTTTTCAAATAGTTGTTTGTTAAATATGTAAACACTATCAATAATTTTCGCACAAGAGAATATATTATTCTACGATGTGCTTCAAATATCCGACAATGACGTTTGATTGTTTCTTGAAATTTAATCTTTTGCTTAACAATGCAATGAACGCTCTGTCTAATGGGCCTGAATGGCCGAGTGTCTGGGGCTCGGTGCCACAGGTAGATGTTGGTCTCGTATGACTGCAGAGCGCCATGGAGCCAAATCAGACTTCTACCTCCGGGTGCTCCATCCAAAGCAAAAGCTGCCGCCTTTTCCCTTCAACCATGAGTCCATACGGGTTCTTGGACATGGTCTAGATGTCTATCAAGTGGAATAAGAAACGACAACAACAAGTATTTATTATAGAATTCAACACCGTCATCTGCTTTGAAATATAAAATCCCTATTTTAAGTGGCTTCGGCGTGTATTCAGCAATTAATTCCAACAGAGAGTTTGAAAAGTTTTTTTAATTGTTTCAGAACTTGTTGTTGACTTGTGTAAGTGTTTTCGTAGACCACAAATTCTTCTACACTAATTACAGACCGTTCTTCTACGGTGACTGAATCCAACAAAACAAAGGAATCTCAAATGAAGAGCAAGTTCCACTTCCTTTTCACAAGGCTTGCGGTGTTCGCTAAGATTAAAGGCACGGAACCAGACACTTGTGACTTGACACAATTTGTATACTACGGAGCGGTGATTACCTGGAAAGGAAAGGGTAGGGAGTTGCCGAACACTTCTAAGGAAGGGGGAAAGCGAAAATGATTTTCACAAATTTATGTTTTGAATGTAGAGTACTTTGATTTGATGTTATTTTCCCTTGGAATATTCAGTGAATTCAGCTTTATTATGTTGTTTTTGTTTCCCATACCAATTGGTAGACATCTAGACCAAACTCACGTATGGACTCATTGTTGAAGGGAAACGGGACAGATTTTGTTGTGATGGAGCACCAGTAGGTAGAAGTCTTATTCTACGTGTTTAATACGACTTTCCAGCCAACGAATATATGCTGAAATTTAAAGTCATTTGCTTTGAAAATCGCTATTCTAAGCCACTCTGGTGTGTATTCACCAATTAATTCCAATAAAGAATTTCAAAAAAAATGTGAAAGTTTTTTCAGAGAATGTTGACATGTGTACGTGTTTTTGTAGACCACAAATTCTTCTACACTAATTACAGACCGTGCTTCTAGAGTGACTGCATCCAACAAAACAAAGGAATCTCAAATAAAGAGCAGGTTTCACAAGGCTTCGCGGTGTTCTCTAAGATTAAAGGCACGGAACCAAGCACTGGTGACTCGACTCTTCTCTGTAGAGAAAATTAGGACTGATCTTCGAAGAAGATATTTACGCTATCTCCAGAACAGATCCTTTCTTCCTTCCAAAACCGCCGAACACAATTTGTATACTATGGAGCCGTGATTACCTGCAAAAGAAAGGGGAGGGGATTGCCGAACACTTCTCGTGGGGAGGGGGAGTGGAAATGCATTCAAAACATAAATTGGTGAAAATTAGAGTACTTTGATTTAGATTATTTTCACTTGGAATATTAAGTGAATTCGACTTTATTATGTTGTTGTTGTTTTTCTACACCAATTGGTAGACATCTAGACCAAACCTACGAACCCTATGGACTCATTGTTGAAGGGAAAGCTTTGTGATGGAACACCCGTAGGAGAAGTCTGAATTCGCAGACGCTCTACAGACATATGAGACCGGGACCTATGGCTTAAAGTGGCTAACCGGGACCTATAGCTAACCACTACCTGTGGCACGGAACCGAACTCGAAACCTGTGACATCGAGCGCTAGACAGTCGGCTTTTTCACGTTAACTCTACTGGGACATACTATACTTTTTATCAGCATATTTCAAAACAGTACATCACAGGAGAAACATCAAGAACAGATCTTGTACTACGTGTACGTTTTAATATGACATTCCAACCTACGAATATATGTTAGAATTTAACGCCAACTGCTTTGAAAATCGCTATTCTAAACCACTCTGGTGTGTATTCACCACTTAATTCCAATAGAGAATTTGAAAAAATTAAAAATTTTTTTAGAGAATGTTGACTTGTGTACGTGTTTTTAGTAAACCACAAATTCTTCTACACTAATTACAGACCGATCTGTTGATGAATCGCCTACCGATGGTGACTGCATCCAACAAAACAAAGGAATCTCAAATAAAGAGCAGGTTTCACAAGGTTCGCGGTGTTCTCTAAGATTAAAGGCACGGAACCAAGCACTGGTGACTCGACTCTTCTCTGTAGAGAAAATTAGGACTAATCTTCGAAGAAGGTATTTACGCTATCTCCCGAACAGATTCTTTCTAAAACCTCCGACGCCAGAACACAATTTGTATACTACGGAGCGGTGATTACCTGCAAAAGGAAAGGGGAGGGGGTTAGCCGAACACTTCTCTGGAAAGGGGGAGAGCGAAAATGACTTTCTGGCCCAAAAAGTGCTCGTGTGAATTCTAAGAGGAGAGAAAGGCAAAAAGAAAAGAAGACAGCAGAAAGCGTGAAGAAAGAACAAGGCTCATGGAAAAGCCATTAAGTAGCCCTAAGAGAGAAGTAGGGGGAGGGCAGGCAAAAAAAAAAAAAAAGAGAGGTGGTTGTTGTGTTCGGCGAAGCACAAAGCTCAGAGAAAAATGGCACAAAAACCAGTAGTGTGTGTGTGAGAGAGAGTGAGAGGGGGAGAGTCATTAGCGAAAGGTGATGTATTGTGGACGTCTGCCCGCAAGGTTTCTGTGTGGACTCTCCGTGTTTTTTTTTTTTGTTGTTGTTTGTAAGCGGAAAGATCGCACTCCATCAGGATATCCTTTGTGGTGGCCGATATCGCCGAAAAAAAAAAAAAAAATTCAGTGGAATTTTTATATTTAAAGCATTTGGTCCAAAAAAAAAAAAAAAGAAATAGGAAGGAATATTTTTATAGTAATTATTAAGTGATTGTTAAATATTTTGAAAAATATATACTGAGAATTTTTTTTTTTTTCCAGCGTGTAAAAATTAGTAAACGGTCTATAGTGCAGAAACACAAATGTTCCATTATATTTTTGAGCAACAGAAGTGAAATATTAAAAATATAAAATTTCAAAGATTAAAACGGGCTTGCCACTTGATAAGAATGAAAGTGATAAAAAATAAATAAATAAACGACTGGGCCGATATACAGGTTACAATAAAATTTAGAATTTAATGTAAGAACAAAATGTACAACAGTGACCTTAAACAAACAAGGAAAGAAAAAAAGATTCAATAAATCATATTCAGGCAATAAATGTTCATCAGATATCGTTCAAAACTGGGATAAAAAAATTCTAAAATTACAAACAATTATATATATATATATATATAATAAACCACGCGAAAATAATTTTAAAAATACGAAGAATTAAAAAAAAAAATAAAATTTTAAAAATGTGAAAGAATTAAAAAATAAATAAATAAACCAATAAGAAACGTTGAAAGTTGTCCAGGAGAACATAGACCTACTCTTCCTAAAAAGAATATTCGTATATTTTATGCATACAAAGGAGAAATTCAGCCAACAACGACATTAAACCCAGAGACAAAATTATAAAATATGTAGCATGTAGTATAAAAATGTACATGTAAATCATACTATATTCAGGCAATAAATTACGTTCATAAGTCATCATTCAAAACTTGAAAAAGAAAACAGACTAAATGAAAAATTAAAAAATAAGGAATTCCAAACGATTTTATAAAAAAAAAAAGCACACGAAATAAATTTAACAAAGAGCCATAATAGCTTGTGAAGGTATCAAAAAAATAAATAAACCAATAAGAAAAGCTTGTGAAAGAATTAAAAAATAAATAAGCCAATAAAAGAATTGAAAAAGAATTAAAAATAAATAAACCATTAAAAAAAAAGCTTGCAAAAGAATTAAAAAAAAAAATAAATACCCCATTAAGAATAGTTTATAAAAGAATTAAAATCAATGAACCAATAAGAATAGGTGAAAATTTTTAAAAATTAATAAACCATTAAAAATAGTTTGTGAAAGAATTAAAATAATAAATAAACCAAACAATATCTTGTGAAAAAAAATAAATAAACCAATAAGAAATGTTGAAAGTGTTCAAAGTGGTCCAGGACATCGTTGAGCCATTGTCCCTAAATCAATACCAATATATTTTATGGGTAAAAAGGAGGAATTTAATGCAGCCAGCAGCCATTCCATATCACTGAGCCAAGGGACAAAATTATAAAATATGTGTGCGAGTGTTAGCAAGTAGGATAAAAATGTATACCAGCAAACCTAGCAATAAATAGAATATTAAGAAGTCATTGAATATCAATTCTCAAACAGATAAATGAGAAAAAGCGAAGCGAGTATATCTCAATTGTCTTGTAAACACATCTTTTAAAATGGAAATATATGACTTTCATTTACAGCAGTTTAATAGTTCCTTTGCATTGCATTCTTAACCAATATCATTTGAAACATGGCGATTTGCTTTTTACTGAAGAAAACAATCTTTTAAAATCCCCATATTTGATTACTTAATGTAATTTAACATAAGATAATATTGAAGATTATGTTAATGCAATTCAGGTTGAATAACAAGATCTATATAGGCCTTGCTAATGCTTCAAATTCTACTTATTATAAAAATTGCAGATAAAAACTTCTTTAACATTCAACGAATCTCAGGTTTTAGCAAAAACGCACGATATTTTACACCTATTCCTCCTTTTTCGACCAAAACATTATTAAAAGAATTCCACAAGACTTAAAAGACAAACGCCTGCACTAAACGTTCAATGAAGCCTCATAAAAGAAAGAGAACAGAAATAAAATAAAATAAAAAGAGAGAAAGGGGGGCAAGTAAAAGGTTGAGATGGGGGGTGAAAGCACGTGAGAAGGGGGTGATAAGGCATTCCACGAAGAGGCCGCCCCATAAAAACCGCTTCATTACCCATCTCATGGAATGCAGACCATTTCTAGCCATGGGCGACTATCAGCCAGAAAACTTCTCGGCCCATGAAAATATATTTATTTCTTTTGCTCAAGGATTCGATTTGGCTTTTGGAGGAAGAAGTATCTTGCAAATGGATGTAAGGTTAAACAGCTTGGATGCTACAGACAGCAGTGAAGTATTTTTTTTTTTTTTTTATATGTTGATAGCATTGAATTGTCTTGTAAACCACATCTTTTAAACGGAAAAGATATGAGTTTCATTTAAAGGACTTTAATTGTTCCTTTTGAAAAATTTCTTAACTAATATCAGTTGGAACTTGCATTACAACTACTTATTTTTATGAAGAAAAGAATTTTTAAATTACCCACACTTGAATACTAATCGTAATGTAATTTAACATAATACAAGGTTGAAAATTATATTATTGCAATTCAGAATGAGTAACAAGATATATATAGCTTGGCCATTCTATCAGGTTTAAATGAAAATAAACTTCTAAAACTAAGTACAAAAAGTTTGGGCCGCATGCAGATATCAGAAATTCCTGGCCCACCAAAATAATTTAGCCATTGTAAAGTGATGAATAGGTTTAGCGGATTCATGGGCCACATGCAAATATCAGAAATTCTTGACCTACCAAAATATGTTTAGAAATTACAAAGTAACAAATATGTTTAGCGGATTCCTGAGCCATATGCAAATATCAGAAATTACTGGCCCACCAATATATTTTAGCAACTGTAAAGTCATGCATGGGTTTATCGGATTCATGGACAGCATGGAGATACCAGAAATTTTCTACCATTGCAACAACAACAAAAAGAAAACACTGAAACTATCAAAGTTGGCTTCAAGGGCTTGGTAATTCGATTTCTGAACTAAAAAAAGCTGTTGAAATTTCTTGACGAAACACTATCTAATAAGTAAGAGACGAAAATGTGTGCCTAATTTAATAAGTATATACCTAATGTAATAAGTGTCTAATTGTGTATATGTGTATCTGCCGGCTAATTATGTATCTGACGGCTAATTGGCTAGCGCTCTGGCCCTTGGTACCATAGGCTTCAGGTTCAAATTGGATGCCATGGATGTTTGTTAGTGGAATCTACATTAAACTGCCCAGGTCCCGGTCTAATTAACCTAAAGTGTGCACAAAATGACCGTAGAGCGACAAACCAAACCTAAGTATCTAATTGTGTATATCTCCTTAAAAAAAAAAAAAAATATCTCAATGGAGTTTAAGGAGATGGATGGTAAATACAATTTCAAATTTGCGATAACCTTATGGAACAATATTAATCCCCCCACAATAAAATAAAAAAAGTGTACTATAAATGAAAAACATTATTGAAAATTCAAATGAGAGCTTTCACATTGAACAAAACGTGATGCATACCAGCTCCTCTGATGCAGAAACTTAATTAAGTGACATTTAATTACGCTCAACTCCCTCTCTCACGGTGTCACTGCCTTATACCCCGAGTGATCCAGCACAGAAGGCGGCCGGACCCCTCGATGCCGGATGGATAAAAGACAGAGGGATCCTCTCATAATTTGCACTGAAAGTAGGGGGGGCGGCAGTCGATGACGTGGTTCGATGATGGATGGTGATACTTCAGCGAGAAATCGAAAGTCGGCTCATCTTTTGAGAGAGATTCGATGGGACTCCAACCCCCCACCAATAATCGCGTTCCGCAAAACGTCTGCTACGCATTCAATTCCATTTGGAACATGAAAAACGTGGTGATGAGGAATAGGGGAAGGTGTGCAGCTGGGTGATGAGTGGTTCTATTGTAGGGGGGTGAATAATGGCAGGAAGAAGCCCATTGTAAAATTGTGGGTCAGGTCTCCCAAATATGTGATATGGATAGTAATACCCAAGCGCCGTAATTATACTACAAGTAGTTTAAAATTACTTTGTCTACGGAATTTGAATTATGATTTTTTCTCCTATAATATAAGATTCTAGATGATGGGTGGCTAACCTGCGACCTGCCTTGAATATTTTATCACACTTTTGCAAAATATATTTATTTTATAATGGCCAAAGTAGTGAAAACCAATGTATTAAAAAAATACATTATGTGTGCATCCATATATTCAAAAATTAAGTGTCGAATTTAATTAATTGTTTTATTAGCGAAAATATTTTGAATGTTTTTAAGCTAAATTATTTTTAAAAATCTATAATATAATCAAGTCTAGTATATAATTTATAATATAAGCCACTTTTTTCAATTCCTTCTATTAGCTCACATTCTCCCTATATATATCTTGTTCAAATTTTCAATCGTTCATAAAATACTTTTTATTCGTCCACTTCCACTCAAGTTCAAATACATTGTTCAAATACTTGTAGTGGATGACACTGGATGTTACTACAGTTTTTTCAAATATTGATTCCGTAATTAAATTTAAATAATTAATTTTGGTTTTTTTTTTTTTAGATTTAAGTTGCATTTATCTACCAATAGATGGTGCCAGATGAACTTAACAAAAATGAATGAAAATTATTTATAAAGGACTTTCTGCAATACAGTGAAAAAAAAAATAGCAATTGACTTAAAAAAAAAAAAATTTTTTTTTTTTTTTATTACTTGTTCTATTATATAAGATTCAAGTTGATTCGATGTTGCTCTCATTTAAGAGTTGGTTTTTTTAAGTTTTAGTTTAATATTGCGGATTGAGAATTACAGTTAAAGATAAATAAGGATATAAAATTATTTTTTGTGTATGTATAAGGAAATATTTCATGTTCCATAATTTTTAATTCAGAAAGTCTTGTGAATCACATTAATCTTTCTCAATCTCTGATCCGTGTCAAAGATTAGTCCAGGTGTTGAACAGGGGTGGCCAACTCGCGGCCCACCTTGAATGTTTTTCCGCCTTGTGAGATGCATCACACTTTTAAATCCCTATATTCAAAAAGTTAAGTGTCGAAATTAATTAATCAATTATTAATTATTATTTTATTAACGAAATTATTTTTTTTTTTAAACGAAAAGAATGCAACAAAAAATTCCGTAATTATTTTTTTTTTACTTTTGAAAATTTAATTATTACTTTAGAATTTAATTATTATTTTACTAACGAAATTATTTCGAATTATTTTTGAAAGTCTAGAACAGGGGTCCGACTTGAATGTTTTTCCGCCTTTGTGAGACTTATCACACTTTTACAAAATATATTTTATAATGGCCAAAGTAGTGACAACCAATGTATTAAAAAAATAAATTATGTGTGCATCCATATATTCAAAAATGAACTGTCGAAGTTATGAGAAAAAATTAGCTTCGATTTTAAAATAATATTCTTGCGAATATAGGACAGATATTGCCTGTTTTATTTATGAGTGATTTAAATAAATTTCTTATTTAAATTTGCATGATTATTTAAATTTCTAATTTGTATTTAAAATTTATAATATTTTTAAAATTTGTAATTAAATTTTAAATTTCTTTATTTTTAATTTATTTTCCTTTGCTTTTAAAGTGCAATATCCTATTAACTTTCATTTTTTCCAAACCACTACGCTAAACCTAAAATTCCGTTGATATACACAACTAGACTTAACACAATTTGATATACACAACTTTAAGTAGGTGCCACGCCTAACATAAAGAAACTTTTGACTGACTTCATGAGATTAATAATGCTGGAAATAGCAATCTAGATTTTATTTTGATAAAAAGACAGGAACAAAACACCAAATAGATTAGCGAATAGTTGGTTCTGCCATACTATAAAACCACAGTTAAAATTGGTTCATCTTCGGTCTGTTCAAAGAGGAATGTAAAGTAACCTAGATCGATAAATCATCGCAGAAGAACTTAGTTTACGCTACTAAAAAGGCTTTGTTTATCTTTCTTTTAATTCGTCCAAATACACCAGTAGAGTCAAGATCACTTTTGCTTGGTGATAGAGCAATATATCACGGTTGAATAGCCGGAAAGAAAAAAGATATCAATTATATGCTTATGAACTGTAATTTAAACAGATTTCTTAATGCAAAAAATTCCTTATTAGTAAACACAATTCTGCTTTTTATTTCAGGTAGGATGTTATTATGACTATTAATTTCTGATCCTGAGTATTTAAAACTAAGTACAAATTCAAAAGTGTAATTGCCTAAGGTAATATTGGGTGTATCCTGACAAATATTTCTTGAGTAAAAGCATATATTCCGTTTTTAATGCCCCCGTAAACTAGCCCAAAAAAGATTAGCAACAACATTCAATTGATTGCTATGGAATGCAATAACGAGACTCTTCCAAATAATCTGATTTCACCATGAAACCATTTTCACCATTAAACAAGTAATATGAAAAAAAAAAAAAAAAAAAATTTCTAGCGATCTACACGCTTCGCCACTGACGGTATTTTTTTCCTAAATTTATATCTTGCTAAATAACTTATATAAGAGAATATTTTTTTTATCCCATATAAAACTAAAATTAATTAATTAAATTTAATGAATGAATTAATATCTGAAAAAACTGTATTAACAGCCAGTGTCATCCACTACAAGTTCAAAAGCAAAATGTGTTTGAACTTGAGTGGATGAATAAAAAGTATTTTATGAACGATTGAAAATTTGAACAAGATATATATATAGGGAGAGTGTGAGCTAATAGAAGGAATTGAAAAAAAAAAAAAAAAAACATTTAAATTCCATAGTTCTAGTTAAAAAGCTAAATATTTCTTGAGGAAAACACATATTTTGTTTTCAACGCCCCCATAAACCAGCCCAAGAAAGATTAGCAACAACATACAATTGATTACCAAGGAATGCAACAGGGAGAATCTTCCAAACAATCTTATTTCACCATGATTTTTAAATTCCACAGTTCCAGTTAAGATGCTTCTAACAAACAATGCATGTTAGCCTTTCCCATCTCCATGTTTTCCATAGCGGTACACAACGAGATGAAATTCACGAACAATCGTGACACGAAGCTCAAAAAATCCATCTTCCCCCTCAGAAATAGGGTCTCGCGCGTGTGTGTGAGGGGGTTGATAAGATAAGCTTCAATTCCGAAAAGGAACTCTATCGCGATAGGCCTCACGTTTCTTCCATTTTCTTTGGATGAGTCGTGAAACCAGAGAACAGCGCCACAGATAAGCATCGGAAAGAAGTCAACAATTGTCGACAACAGGTAATTCTGCGAGGTGGAAAAGGTGAGAGATAAGAAGACCGCCATCTACAGGTACTATTTCTTTCTGGAGTATGGCCGCGATAAAACAATGATTTGAAAGACGGAACACGATCGGTTTGACCTTTAAGGAATAATAAAGATGGAAGAATTTTTGTAAAGGGAAAAAAAAAAAAAGGGTTGGAAGAAATATGGTTTTGATGTAGATTATGATGTTATTTTTAATATTTTATTTAGTTTTAGAAAGTTTTTTTCGCCCAAAGTTTTATTTTAACGATGGAATTATTTTAATGACAACATAATTCACCAATAAGAAGATTGCATATGTATCAGAACGTTACTCATGATACTCCCAGAGCGGTTGTTATACATGAGGTCCATTAAAGGAAAAAAGAAGATTGCTTGTTGTTGGTTTTCTAATGGCAACAAATTCCTATTTAAGTTAGCCTAATGGAAAACCAGGAAAACATACATTTCCAAATAACAGTGAGCTTGCTCCTAGAGTAATTTAATGGAATCGAAACAGTAAAAAAATACCATAACATGATTAACAATGATATTTTAATAGATCGCTGTGACAAACTACGTGCGACTTGATGGCCAATTGGCTAGGTCTCTGGCAGTTGGTACATTAGATCTGAATCCTGGTGTTGGCTTAAATGTCTGTTAGTGGTTCGCAATCCACAATAAACTGTAGGTTACGCTTTAATTACCCCAAAATGTGTACAAAATGACCGTAGAGCGACAAACCAAACCACAGACTACGATTTCTCCCAAACAAATAAGTGAGACTATGAATGAAGATGCTGAACTAAGTTACTAATCATAACCGCATCAAAAAATGACCAATTGAAGCCGCAACTTAAAAATGACCAACTATATCTTCATTTTGAAATCGGTTTTTATTCCAAGCTGTTGTTCCTTCCTTTACATCAGTTAAATAATTAAACACAAAATAACTTAAACCGGGGCCTACAGTTTAAAGTGGATTTTGTACCACTCACAAACATCCATGCCACACCAGTATTCGAACCTGAAACCTATGGTACCACAGGCACAGCGCTAGCCAATTGGCCATTAGGCAGCAATAAAACGGGTATGGGGGGCGAATCAAGCATATTAACTTCTTGAGAACACCATTTCGGTATGTCCAAAGTAACTTTTGCTTAGTCCAGTCATAGAAATACCTTTAACAGAGTAATTGGCCATTTATGTGTTATAGTAAATAAAACTAAGAAAATTTCAACGATCGATGTGAGATATTATTTTGATCGCTCGATTTTCAATAATCCATGTCCTTTATGGCAAAGAATGGGGCATAAATGTTCAATGATTTGCGAATATCATTGATTTCAAATTTTTACTTGTATTTTTTTACATCAAATTTATGACTCCACATCATTAACTTCTGAAATACCACGAATAAAAAACATCAAAATGCAATGAATGATGTGAAAAAAATTTTCAAATTTCAAATGAAAAGGAATTTTTTTCACAACCAGTAGGCATTCCGTTCTGTACTTTGACTCTACAAAAAAGCAAAAAACCTCACAAAGGGAAGCTCGAAAACAATCATTAATTCCTCTCCGATTGTAAGCGAAATCCACGAAAACGGGGTCTTAAACGTTCCACGATCCGAACATCTGTTAAGTCTTGATTGAATGCGTCTGGACCGATAAAAAGTCATTTTCCAACCGCCCTTTTCCTTTTCTTCCGCGGCATGGAAATAAAATTAATAGAGCCCATCTCAGACTGCGGAATGAAATTAATTGAGTTCTCCAACAAGAGAAATCAGGCTCAACGGGAGAGAGAGAGCTGCTTTTGCGTAGTTTGAAAATTTTTCTTTCTTTCTTTCTTTTTTTTTTGCTCCATCTGCTTCGAAAAAGAATATTATTTTAAATAGAGACTGGAAAATCTTTATTTTACTCAGACCTCAATCGAATTAAAGGCTTTTGAATTTCTGAGGTCTTTTCCCTTTATGGGAATGGAATATGTTTGAATGAATACGTTTTTTTTTCTTTTTATATTCAAAAATGCATTGTTATAATGGTAAAGCTTGGTAAATTTAAATTGAGTCATTGAAATATACATGTAACGGATTTATCGTCTAATATAATACATTTCAACTGGAAAGAAAATCCTCTATAGTTAAAACAGATGCCTGATGGCCAAGTGACTAGTGCTCTGGCACTGGCCACAGGTTTCGAGTCCCGGCGGTGCTATGGATGTTTGTAGTGGTTCGGAATCCAGGTTGGTAACAGGTTGTCCCCACCCGAGGCGTGAAGCGTTGAAGATTCACGCGACAGGCAAGAAAATTTTTTCGACCCCTTCACAGCGAAACGTCAGAAATAGCATTACGCCTGATGAAGTTCCGCTTCGAGTTGAAAATTGGTCAACTCGAAGCGGTGATTTTAAACCGGTTTCAGGCGAACGTCGTAAGGCTAGTGATTGGTCAGCGCTTCACGCTTAAACGCCTCCTGCCTCGGTGGGAACGAGCTTTTAAACCACAGTTCCTGTCTAATATGATCGTAGAGCGTTGTGGGGTGGTGTTACTGACGTCCGTAGCATATCTTCAAGTTACACGTGGCCCCTGATTAGTGCTAAATAAGTAACAGTGTTCATCTGTGCAGCCCACCTGCAGCTAATCACAGGGACATGGTCAATACCACCCAGTCCTTGACGCAATTAAAAAAATATTGTTAAAATAAATTTCCACGCTATAATTTAGAAAAATAAAATTTAAAAAAAAAAAACACAGGTTTTCCTTGTGTCTGATATTTGACGACGTGAGATTTTAGTATCCCATGCAAACCCACCATAAGAGATAAGGAATAATAATTTTGATATGCATACCTAACAATATAACATTCTAATAATTAAAAGTTATAATTAATTAAAAAGTTAATAATTCTAATTCTTTGAAAGTTTTGAACTTTAGTGGATCTTTGCAAGAATGTTTAGGTCCAAAAAAGGAGTTCGAGTGCTGATGACTCAAAACATAAGGAGGTTTGGTTTGTCGCTCTACAGTCATTTTTGTGCACACTTTGGGCGAATTAAACCGGGACCTAAAGTTTAACGTGGATTCCGAACCACTCACAAACATCCATGCCACCGCCACAATTCGAACATGAAGCACCAACAGCCAGAGCGCTAGCCAATTGACCATCAGACCACTAAAAGCATAAAGAGGAGGTGAGTCCTAACTAAAAGAATCATCTCGCTTCAACTTGTTAAAAAGCTATGAAAACAAATCCCACCCACTCCAATTTCCAATGTTTCATCAAGGGCCCCAGGTAGGGGAGACCTGCCGAGTCGCGAACAAACACCAGAACCACACCTTGACCACCACCCCCTCACCTCCGCAAACGATTTAAACTGCGCGAACCAATAAACAAACAGAGAAGAGAAAGGGGAGAGAGAGAAAGAAGAACACGTTTATTCTTTTACCAAAACAAACGACAACCTTTGAACCGGCCGGCATCACTCAGCCAGGGGCCCCTTGCGAAGGAGAGGCCCTCATTAAAAGAGAAGGCGGCCCCACCCATCGGCGGGAAAGTGCGAAAAGAAACAGGTTGTTAGGTGGGCTGCCCGCATCGTCCGAGGTGCCACCGTGTCTAGCGGCGGGTGCCACAGCAACATGTACCAAGAAAACACGCTGCTTTCTACCGTTGCTGCTAAAAAGCAGTAATTCAACAAGTGCTGTTTTACCTTGAGGCAGACGCATTAGCGGATTATTTAAGTTATGAAACAGAAACTGGTTACGGTCTTTTTTTTTTTTTAAATTGCAAATAGGAGAACTGTTATGTGAAGGGTGAGCATATTTTTAACGCAATATGTTTTTTTTGCAGTGAAATTCTGATCAGCATCAATGAATTTATATTCAAAACTGACGAAATTTCAATCTTCTAATTAATACGATGCACAAGGGTATAATTAAAGTCCCATATTCACAATGCTGTAAGAAAAGAATTTACAAATGTCCTTATAAAAGGATATCTCTCAAATATCGTAAATTTTAACTATTCAAAATGTCCTCTAAGTGTATATTATTAATATGCTTGCCTGCTGTGAACTTAATTTTATGGAAAATATATAAATAACTATTTAATTTGTGGTAATTTATAGGTTTATAACTAACTTTAATATATATATTTTTAACTATAACTTTAATTTATATTACTTATTTGACGATTTATTGTGTGAAATGCCTTCTGTTTGCCAAATGTATAATATACAAAGGGATTATAATTAGTCCCACCTTCAAAATGCTGTAAAAAAAGAACTTCTCGACACAAAGATTTTAAATTTGACATGGAGATGCTTGAAGAAGAGAGAAACAGTATGGCATCAAAAAAAAAAAAAAATGTCTGCCGTGGTAGACGGGCTTTCCACTAACAGTGTCGCAACCGTTGAATGACTTGGAAGTCATTTTTCTGTCCAAAAACGAAACAATCAAGCACATTGAACATTATAGTTGGTTTGATGTGCAACTCATGCCAAATACGTTGCAATTTCGATTCAAAATATCACTGGAAGCCAAATTCACTTTCACACATTAAAATAATTACACTTCATTGTACTTTTAATTTTTATATAGATTATATTTTTCTCATGTTTTCTGGATGTCTCGAAATTAAAAAAAAAAAATTAATAAATAAATAATAAAAAAAAATTAAGAATTTTTAAAATTTCAGCTCAATCCTTTAGTAAGTATAGATTGGCGGTTCAAAATTACTAACAAAAAATCAATCAAATATATATGTATAATATATATATATATAATAAATTAATTAGTTGCAATAATAATACTGGGTACGGATTAAATATTAAATTTCATGCCTGGCACGTGAATTTGCTACACTAATTGTTTATTTAATCTTAACTTTTTTTCCCCTGTTCTTCCTTTTTGCAAAAACGCTGTTCAAGTGCAATGTATTACAAAATGTAACAGATTTCAGAAAGCCCTACAAAGAAACTTAACTTCAATAGCGTCAACTGTGGTACATTGTCTCCAGCTCCCCCTCATCCACCCCCGCATGGAAATCGTTTGGCGAGGTTTCCAGAGTCAGTGGACCGCGTGGGCGTGTAATTAAAAACCAGAGAACTGGACGCTTCAACACTTCTGGTGTCTGCTCGCGACCACCCGGAAAAAAAAAAAAATCCTCTCCCGAGGTGTTTTTAAACGAGGCATAAATAGGTTTTAATGAAGATTAATAATGGTGAGTCTCTCTCTCTCTCTATGTGTAGAGGGTGGGGGTGGACCACGATGAGCCCACCCCCTCTTTTCGTTCGGCAAATTAGATTCTGCTGCTGCTGCTTCGTCTTCTTTTTCTTGCTGCTTTGTTACGCCGATGCTCTGGTCTACGTCTTGATGGTCCTTAATAGAAAAAGACGAAAAGCAGCAGAGTAAAGATCTGGCGTGTTTTTATTGAGATACCGTGGCAATGGACTGCATCATTATCTCGAAAGAAAAGAAAATGGCCATTAGTACAGCTGCTATCCAGCATAATCTAACTACCTAAAATCTGATTAAAAAAAAAAAAAAAAAAAAAAAGAAGATATTCCGAAATACTTTTTATTGAGTGTTTTATTTTCATTTTTCCTTAACCGTGAGTGTGGAGGTTAGACTCTTGCAGATGAAAACTCGACTGTGACTGTCGAAGGAATGGCGGATGGTTCAAAATCCACGTTCTCTTTAACTTGAAGATTAATGTGAACATTGGTAACAAAGTTCCGGGTTTTCTCAAAGCTGCTTTTCTATGAATCCTTCTAAAGTCTTATCAGCTGGGTTTGTTTCATTATTTTCACCGTGAAACAAGACATCGTTGCCATGCCTCTCAAATATGGAGTTTATCGCCACATTCGCATCCAACATTTATACACCGTAGCTCAATTGCATGAAAAGAAATTTTCACTTTCACGGTGACAAATGAGGTTAGCATAAATAGATTTTAATGAAGATTAATAATGAGAGACTCTCTCTCTCTGTAGAGGGGGTGGGGGTGGACCACGATGAGCCCACCCCCTCTTTTCGTTCGGCAAATTAGATTCTGCTGCTGCTGCTTCGTCTTCTTTTTCTTGCTGCTTTGTTACGCCGAAGTTCTGGTCTACGTCTTGATGGTCCTTGATAGAAAAAGACGAAAAGCAGCCAGTAAAGATCTGGCGTGTTTTTATTGAGATACCGTGGCAATGGACTGCATCATTATCTCGAAAGGAAAGAAAATGGCCATTAGTACAGCTGTTATCCAGCATAATCTAACTACCTAAAATCTAATAAAAAAATTTAAAAAAAGAAGATATTCGAAATACTTTTTATTGAGTGTTTTAGTATTTTCCTTTTGCTTAACTGTAAGATGATGAAAACTCGTCTGTGACTCTTCGAAGGAATTGCAGATTATTCAAAATCCACGTTCTCTTTAACTTGAAGATTAATGTGAGCATTGGTAACAAAGTTCCGGGTTTTCTTAAAGCTTTTTTTTTCCATGAATCCTTCTTAAAATCTTATCAGCTGGGTTTGTTTCATTATTTTCACCGTGAAACAAGCCATCGTTGCCATATGCCTCTCAAATATGGCTTTTATCACTACACCCGCATCCAACATTTATCCACCGTAGCACAATTGTATGAAAATTTCTATCACCCATTTCACGGAAACCAATGAGGTCAATGCAGTTTTTCTCCGATGCATGCAATTTCGCCAAAGGTCATGCTCATTGTTTGAGTGGCAAGGCCTGTTTGCTTCACGTTGAAGGTAATGAAATTAGTCTGTCTAGTATGCGCTTTAAAGACTCCATCTCATGGAGGGGAAATTAATGACAATTGCCAATAAAATATTGCATATTAGCACGTAGCACGTTCAACTTTTCAGAGACGCACATACTATAAACCGGTTTCCTGCAGTTTGGATGAAAATAGAAACTAAAATGGCCCTTAGTACAACTGTTATCCAGCATAATCTAACTAATTAAAATCTAATAAAAAAAAAAAAAAGATATTCCGAAATACTTTTTATTGGGTGTTTTTATTTTCGTTTTGCCTTAACCGTAATTGTGGTGGTTAGATTCTTGCAGATGAAAACTCGGCTGCGACTCTTCGAATGAATTGCAGATTGTTCAAAATTAACTTAAAGTTGACGAGAGATCTCCCCGAAGCCCTTGTCTTCCTTTTCCAACGTCACGGTTTGGTTTGATTTGTCGCTCTACGGTCATTTTGAATATACCGGTTCTCGTTAGATCACCAAAGTCAAGCATCATTGGGCGCGGTCAGTACTTGGTGGGTGCTCACCTGGGAACACCGCGTGCCGTTGGCATTCACAAATTTGGGACCTGAATGGCCGAGTGTCTAGCGCTCTGACGCTCTGTGCCACAGGTTTCGGGTTCGAATCCCGGCGGTGCCATGGATGTTTGTAGTGGTTCGGAATCCACTTTAAGCCGTAGGGCCCCGGTCTCCTATGACTGTAAGAGCGTCACGGAGCAGAAGTCAGACTTCTACCTACGGGTGCTCCATCACAACAGAAGCTGCTTCCTTCCCCTTCAATCATGAGTACGTATGGGCTCGTGGGCTTGGCCAGCCAAGTGGGATAAGAAACAACAACAACACGGTCATTTTGTGCACACTTTAGGCTAATTAGACAGGCAGCTACAGTATAAAGTGAATTCCGAAACACTCATAAACATCCCCTGCCATCGAAAGGATTCGAACCTGAAGCTTATACTAAAAGCAAGAGTGCTAGCTAGTTGACCATCAGGCAGCCCACGATACGATACGTAGCCATACCTACGGGTCATATACCTACGGGTATAGCCATACCTACGGGTCTACTGAAGCTCTCCCCCCCCTTCCTCCTTCATGGAACCATACGGGTTCTTGGACTTGGTCTGGATGTTTGTTGTCTACCAATTAGGATAAGGAAAAAAAAAAAAAGTTCCTTCTTAGTTATTAAGTGATTTTAAAATGGACAATGTTTGGTTCGGAGGCTTCTCTCAATCTACATCCGGAACTTTAAACACGCTATTAACCAGTGCCTTCCTGACCGGATACGGGTTCACTTAATGTGTTTCCTGGCATCCTGTTGATAGTATAACTCAAAACTAAACTATTAAATGAATACTGATTGGTTAATTAACGATGCATTGTAACTATTTGATAGTATTTCATCAACAAGGAAGTGAAAACGCACGAGCCCCTCAGACGGAATAAAGAAACGAAGAGGAATGCCGCAATAACTCTTATCTAGCGTAGGGCTGCATCATTATGCAAACATAACGTAATAGAGGAAGCGGGAAGGAAACTGATAACAGCATTGCGACATGTAAAATTTAGAATCAACAAGCACATCCGATTCATATTACCCGCACAATTAATAGAATGCGATTTTATTTTTATCAAAATATTTTTATCTACCCGAAAGAGGTCTTTTGATTTTCATTCTGTTTATATGGCACGAGCAGCCTGATGAATACCAATTTGAAACAGAAGGACTGATATTTGAAGTCCGTAACGAAGTCGAATCAAAAATTATATTTCTATAAATGGAATGGTCACGATAAATCTATACAACTGAATTTTTTTAATTAAAAGAATTAAGGATTTGGTTTGGTTTGCCGCTCTAAAGTCATTTTCTGCACACTTTGAGCTAATTAGACCGGGACATACTGTTTAACGTGGATTTCGAACCACTCACAAACATCCCTGCCACTGCCAGGATTCGAACATGAACTTATGGCAATAAAAGCCAGGGTGCTAGCCAATTAGCCATCAGGCCGCTATAATTTATTGGTTTGGTTAGTCGCTCTACGGTCATTTTGTGCACACTTTGAGCCAATTAAACCGGGACCTACTATTTAACGTGGATTCCGAACCACTCACAAACATCCATGCCACCGCCAGGATTCGAACCTGAAGCTTATGGTACTAAAGGCCAGACTGCTAGTCAATTGGCCAACAGGGCCATACTTCTATTTACGGTACTGCATCACAACAGAAACTGCCCCCTCCCCGTTTTCCTCCTTCCATGTAACAGTTAGGATTCTTGGGCTGCAAACGTCCATGACACCACCAAGACTCGAACCCGAAACCTGTGGCACCGAGAGTCAGAGCACTAGTCACTCGGCCATGTTATTTTACAAGTATATTATATATTGAATATAATATATAATACTATTATATACTTGTCAAATAACATACATTCCTCTCTCCTGAGAATGAAATGCCTAAACTCTTCTCGTGAGAAAAAAATGCTACAATCCTAATCTAATTTATCTAATACAATCTAATACTCCTAATTTTTTAAAATTTTGTGTCTATCATCAAGTACAAAATAAACTAATAAGTAATTTAAAAACTTTAATAAATACACATAAAAAAGCAAAACATTGAAGCACTTTCTGTGAATGAAACTTTCACCATACTAATTTGTATTGTGACATCACTACAACGGATACCAATAATAATCTGTTTAAAATAGCTGTCTTTATCTGTTTCCTGTGATAAGTTGAAGTGCACCAAATTAGTAGTTCACAGATTATTTTTTATCAGTTCCTCCTTAGAAACAACCTAATAAAGGCCTCACAATCCAGGCTATCTGAACTGAATTGCTCGCGAAATTAGATACTCAAAGACTGAATATGAATATCTATAAATATTTAAAAGAAAGTTAAAATTGAAAAGTAAAAGGAAAGTAAATCGCATTACTGAGTTGCATTATTTTTGCTGAGTTGTAATGCTATGATTTCACTTTTGAGATGTAAGCTCGTCTGTTGGTTGCTTTATCTTTATCTTTGCAAATTGACACTTGATAAAGTAAGAAACAACAAAAATCTTTATAAATATATTATGTGTATATTTCAGTAAAACTTAAAAGCTACAAATTTTAAATTTTTTTTTCTGATTTAATATTGTTTTTATAGGTACAGGGAAAAAAAAATCGTTATTCTTATTTATTTATTTTTATGTATTTAACCAAAACTTTTAACTGTTAAGTATTTCACGTGTAGCGCCATCTTTTGGCCTGATGATGTTTAACGCTGATTATGTTCATTAATAATATTAAAATATCACCAAAACCTCATCTTAAAGTATTACCTTAGACTTTCTAACTTCTCTAAGGCTGAAATGTTAAGTTTAACGTTATTATATCAGCATATATTAATTAAAAAAAATTTTTTTTTTTTTGCAATTTCTGATTATTTATTTATTTTTTTTCATTAAGTAAATAAAATAAAAAATATATATTTTCTCTAAAATCCAACAGTGGCCTGATGGTCAACTGGCGCTTTTGCTACTACAAGCTTCAGGTTTGAATCCTAGAGGAGTCATGGATGTTTGTGAGTGGATCGTAATCCCGACGTTATAATATTTTATTAAAATTGATTACTCATTTTTTATTATGATTATTTTTAAATATAATTTTTAATGAATTATTAAATCATGATTATTTAAATATTATTTTTTGCATATATAATTATATATTTTTATATGAATATACTTTAAACTTACCTATCTATAGGATTATTTTAAACTTTTATCTTTTCTAAAGGTTAAATGTCGAGTTTAAACGTTATTATATCAGCATATATTTATTAAAAAAAAATTTTTATTTTTGCAATATCTGATTATTTATTTATTTTTTTCATTAAGTCAATAAAATAAAAAATATATATTTTTCTAAAATCCAACAGTGGCCTGATGGTCAACTGGCGCCTTTGCTACTACAAGCTTCCGGTTTGAATCCTAGAGGGGGCATGGATGTTTGTGAGTGGATCGTAATCCACGTTATAATATTTTATTAAAATTGATTATTTATTTTTTATTATGATTATTTTTAAATATAATTTTTAATGAATTATTAAATCATGATTATTTAAATATTAATTTTTCATATATAATTATTTATTTTTATATGAATAATTATTTATGACTTCAGTCATCCATGAAGGATACAGCAACAACAACAAAACATTTATTTTGTTGTTGTTGTTGCTGTAAGGTGAGCTGGTGAGCATTAGGGCTAAGGTTCAATTCACTGGCGGCTTTGCAGTAAACATTGTTTTAAAAAACGTCATATATCATATAAAGGTATAATAGTCATTTAACAAAAAAGATTACGCAATATGCCTTTTTAATCAAAATATTAAAATTACAATAACATTATATTAAAATTTTATTAATAAATAAGAAAAGATAGTTAATTATGATAAACATGAAATCAATAATTGTACATTTGAGTTTATTTTTAGTATGACTTTCAAGTATCTAAAAAATAAATAAATGGCTCTATAAAAAAATGCTATTACGAATAATTTTTTTGTGAAATAAAATAAGCAATGTTAGACGAAAAGCACTAAATGAATACTTACAATAAAATTGAAAATGACAGAATAAAAGCAGTAAAATTCTGGTGTAATATCAATTGTCACTCACCTGCAAGAAAAATAAATCAATGAATAATTTTCATATTTTAATATTAATGCATAATTTTAATATTTGAATGAATTCAAAATTTTAATACTTTTTTTTTCTAATGCAGCTAGCAAACACTTAGGCAATTGTCTCTGATGCCTTAAGGCAAGCTCTGCACAGACGTTACTCACTTAGCATTAGGTGCGTGTAGCTTGAAGATAAGCTACGGACGCGGAGTAACACTACCCCGCAATGCTCTACGATCCTGTTAGGCCGGGACCCACGGTTTAAAGTGATTCCGAACCACTACAAACATCCATAACACCGCCGAGACTCGAACCCGAAACATGTGGTACCGAGTGCCAGCCACTCGGCCATTTAAGACCCGTAATATATATATATATATATATGTAGGATTTGTTTGTGTGGTAATCAGCAGGCGGCGACACTTCACGGTTGCTTGTCTTTGACAGAGCCTGTTTACAACGGGGGGGGAGTATTCAACTTTGAACTCTGACCCCACGAGAAGGGGACATGTTCTCGTAGATGAAGAAAGGATGGAGAACGGCTGGCGGCAGTCAAGAGAGGAGGTAGACTGGGGCAGGCTGCGTCAAGCAGCGAGAGAATATGTTCACCCCTTAATTAATTGTTAATGTAAATATCATTGTAAAATATCGTATCATTAAATGGCTTTATTTAAAGTAACGTCCCGTTACTGCGTTTTGTCTGTCAAATACCGTAGACACCTACTGCAAAAGTACAGCCAAAGTTAGACTGGTAGAGAAGTCTAACAAAACTGTAGGTTCGGCCCGGATGAATCTATTGGAACCGGTGTAAATCTACATGTGTGTATATATATATAAGGCAACATGTTTCTTTCTTTGCTCTTCACGGCCGTCTGCTTTTATACATAAACAGAATACCGACGATCACCGACGATGTGAAAGGGGAAAAGAAAAAGCTATATTCGTTTGCAACAATTATATATGATTTATACACGTATATGTATCACCGATTTTATATATATAAAATCGGTGATTGCGTATCACCTTCACATCGGCAATTACGTATTCTAGTTGTGTATACCAATAGAAGGCCGCGAAGGGCAAATAAAGAAATATATTGCCTTCTGGCAGAACATTCAGTGGTACCTACTTCGCCCCTGCGTGTTGTATGGGAAAACCTTTAACATGCAACCGATGTGAAAAAGCTTATACTGCTGTCATAATAGTTCATTTGCAAAAGCCCTGATTGTAACGGATCACCGCCAGAGGATTTAAAACAGAGTGCTCCTACATCTAGCCACACACGTTACATGTGTACGATAAGTCTGATGTGTAGTCTTTAAATAACAAACGATGTAAATCCGGCCAATAAGGTAATTATTGAATGTACAAGTTATATTATCAAATATATCATTATTATACCATTATTTGCTATAATTACGATTATTGCAGTGTATATAATAAAATAACTGTTATGTACATCTTGTCAATAAGGTGACGGTAATAGTTTATTGCATAAAAATCTGCTAAATCTGTCAGCATTAATATATGTGCAAATAGGTATAAATTTGAAAATTTAGCGCTAACTCAATTAATGGTACTGATAATATGAAAAAAAAAAACATTTTCATATTGGAATTAATTATCTGAATGTTAAATAAGGTTTAAAGACTGTTTAATAATATTTCGGAATTACATATTAATAATTGTTTATTAAATATATTATTATTATAACATTATTTACTATAATTACGATTATTGTAATGCACCCAATAAAGTAACTGTAATGTAAATCTAGTCAATAAGGTCACGGTAATACTTCATAAAAATCCCAGTTACATCTGTTAGTTTTGCATAGCATTAGTATATGTACAATTACACAGAAATTTTAAAATTTAGCACTAATTAAAAAGAAATGGTACTGATCAAGTTAAAAAAATTTTCATATTGGAATTAATTATCTGAATGTTAAATTAGAATTAAGGATTGTTCAATAATATTTCGGAATTGTATATTAAATAAATATTATTATTTTCAGAATTATATATTAATAATTATTTATTAAATATATTATTATTATAGCATTTTTTACTATAATTACGATTATTGTAGTGTATATAATAAAATAACTGTAATGTAAATCTGGTCAATAAGGTAACTGTAGTAGTTCATAAAATTTCCAGATAAATCTGTTAGTTTTGCATAGCATTAGTATAAGCAATATTTAGGTATAAATTTAAAAAATTTAGCATTAACTAAAAAGGAATACAACTGATCAAATGAAAAGCATTTTCATATTAGAATTAATTATCTGATTGTTAAATTAGGCTTAAAGATTGTTCAATAATAGAGAGTTTTTACATAACGTTTTTTTTTATCGTCCGATATTTTTCTTCTTAGGGCGCATGCTCATAGGAATAGCTCAATTAGTGCAGTATTACAGATACGCATGCGCAATAGGTACAATGTTTTCCTTTGAGCACGCGCGATAGGAAGAAAAAAAAAAATATCGGACGATAAAAAAACGTTATGCCAAAAACTAATATTTCGGAATCATATATTAAATAAACATTATTATTATTTTTTTCTTTCTAATGCAGCTGGCAAACACTTAGACAGCTTGGTCTTGGATGCCTTAAGGCAAGCACTGCACAGACGTTACTCACTTTGCATTACCCAGGGGGCGCGTGTAACTTGAAGATAAGCCACGGACGCAGAGTAACAATGCCCCCGTAACGCTCTACGATCATAATAGACTGGGACCTACGGTTTAAAGTGGATTCCGAACCACTACAAACATCCATGGCACCGCCGGGACTCGAACCCGAAACCTGTGGTATCGAGCGCCAGAGCGCTAGCCACTCGACCATTCAGGCCCTATAAACATTATTATTTTCAGAATTATATATTAATAATTATTTATGAAATATATTAATATTATAGCACTATTTAATATAATTACGATAATTGTAATGTACCTAATAAAATAACTGTAATGTAAATCTGACCAATAAGGTAACAGTAATAGTTTATAAAAATCTCAATTAAATCTGTTAGTTTTGCATAGCATTAGTATATTCACAGTTAGGGTATAAATTTTAAAATCTAGCGCTAACTAAACTGTAATGGTCAACAAAAAACATTTTCATATTGGAATTAATTACCTGAATGTTAAATTAGAATTAAAGATTGTTCAATAATATTTCAGAATTATTATTGAATTTTTGTCTCCCATTTTAATTTCAGATGCATCAATGTTACTGGTGACAACTTTTAGCTTTCCAAAAGCATTCCCCCTACTTGAGCATTAGCATGGCAGAAGGTCGAAACGTAAGAAGATATGGCAAGGATGGAATAGAATGGAAGACGAATGAGACTTGTGGGCAGAATAATTCCATATTTTGAGCATTCGTCCTAGGGGGTATACGACGCACGTATTCGCGGCGGTAAGTTGCAAACTCTGCAGATGAATACAAATGCATTTCGAAAGAGAAGATGATTTTTGAGCCACCACCTCTTCTCTGCGTCCTTTCCATCAATTCTATATACACAAAAGATTAGTACAAATGCTCAATGTTTTTTTGCAACATAAATTATTTTAATAGCATTTTATGATAGGTCACTAATAAGTGCTAGGAAGTTTAAATTAGTTTAAAAAATTCTGCCTTGCTTACAAAACTTTTGGGTTATGTAAGGAATATTAAGGGAAGGGGAAAAAATGGGAGGGGGAGGGGACGCTAATTTTTCTTGAAAACTATATGAAGAATGAGATTATTATTATTATCATTTATTTATTTTTTTGCAAAATATGAAACATTTTTCTCAATGTTTAAGAATACATGTTTTTTAAATTAATTATTTTTATTGTTGTTAGAAGAACATGTCCATATTCATGAATATCTGTCAACATATCATATTCATGCGTCACCATTATGTCATATTAATGAGCATGTCATATTCATCACTTCTACCTTATTAACAAGAATAAAGAATACACGTGTTTTTAATTAATTATTTTTATTATTGTTATAAGAAAATGTCATGCTTCATAATTATGTCATATTCATGAACATGTGTCAACATTATGCCATATTCATGAACATGTCATATTCATCATTACTATCTTATTAACATGCGGTAAATAATAATGATTAAAAATAATTTTAAAAATAATTTTCAATTTTAAAAACTGTTTTTTATTTTTAAACATTTTTAAAAATAATTATTTAAGTTATATTTTAGTTTTAATGTAATAGTACCTCGCATTAGTTAATTCATAGTAAACACAATATTTATTTATTTATTTAAATTTTTTTTTCAATATTCAGACGCCACGAAATCTCTTCTCGCAGAAATATGATTAAAAAATTCTTACACAATAAATGCCTACATTAAATGTCTCATCTAAATAATGAAACTGGCTGGTTGGAATTTTCAGGTTTGGCATTTGGTAACAAAGGTTCCAGGTTCAAATCCTGGTGGTGACATGGATGCTTGTTAGTGTGTTAGTGATTCGAATCCACGATAAATTGTAGGTCTCGGACTAATTAGCTAAAGTGTGCAAAAAATGATTACAGAGCGACAAACAAACCCACACAACAAGCGAATGGCAGGAAGTTACCCATTAAAATCCTACTAGTAGGCAATGTCCTCCCTGCATCGCCCATCAGTAGTTACTCATGACATAAATCAGTGGTACAAGAGGCCCACCGATGTTTAACAAAACGCATGCCATGTAAAAGACACTCTTTAATAATTAAATCATTAATATAATTGTTTGAGAAAAAAATTAAAAGAAATTTTCAAAAAAGATTTGTTTAATTAATTTTTTTTAATCAATTGGATTATATGCAGATAAGATGTCCTGAACAACACGTAGGAGAGAGGTTAGCAGCCGTAGTAAATAAAGGGAAGCATACGTGGTAGGAAAGACACACAATTCAATAATAAACACTAAAAATTCCCTCCCTTCCCTCTAATGACCACAGGGCACTTTCGTTTCATTTATACAAAGGTGGTTATGAGAGATAAACCTCGTCCGCAATTAATAATAATAATAATAAAATTAATTGCCTTGAGAGTTTTCCTGGGCTATCTCCCCTATCCATCATGGATCCGTCTGCCCGGCGCTACATTGTTTCCCCTGAGACGGCACGCGCCCACTTTCTTGTCACCCACCCACAAGGGGGTGGCAGGGTTTGCGGGATGCATATTAATTGGGTAGATGCCGCTTTTATAGCCTCGCAAAATGTAAGCAGGCGGAAAATGATTCTGGGTGCATTCAACTCGATAAGGAAGCGAATTAAAAATTCCAAAAATGATTCTGGAATCATAAATAGGAGCACCATTAACCTTGCGAAAATTGTAAGTAAGGATACCATGATGGTTCATTTGAGGCCAAAGTGTTAATGGCTGTAACATTGTGGGAGGATTATTTTAAAGACTTGAAAGGAAAGTAAACAATATTTTTTTTTTTTCTTGTTTTCAATACTTCTTGTTATGGGGCCTAATGGCTAATTGGCTAATCTTCTGGCCTTTGGTACTATAGGCTTCAGGTTAGAATCCCGGCACATATAGGCATTGTATAATGGACATAACGACAGCGGAATTAATTGAAATTGGTTGGCAATACTTTAAGCATTGCAAAAGTGAAGTTTCAGTGATACCCACTTTGACAAACCACCACAGCATCGCCTAAATAAAATTTCAGTTATCCTAGGTTTCAAGTTCGAATCCCGACGGTGCCATGGATGTTTGTAGTGGTACTGAATTCACTTTAAGCCGTAGGTCCGGGTCTCATATGATCATAGAGCGTCGCAATTTCGAACGTCGTGTCTTCTTGTTCTTCAACTCGAGCCCAGCGGAAGACTATTTTTTTGGCCTACGGATTTATTGTGATTTCTTAAATGTAGTAAGCATCTGGATGTAGACATGAAATTTAAGGTTCAATTGCGTATGTCAAGTATCGAATCAACTCCGGGCCTGAATGGCCGAGTATCTAGCACTCTGGCGCTCGGTACCACAGGTTATGGGTTCGAATTTTAATTAGCTTACGCGATGACATGCAAATTGTAAGTGAGGATATCATGATAATTCATTTGAGGCCAAAGTGTTAATGCATGTAGCATAGTGGGAGGATTATTTTAAAGATTTCAAAGAGAAAGTAAACAATATTTTCATCTTGTTTTCAATATTTTTTGTCATGGGCTCTAAACGGCTGAGTGGCTGGCGCTCGGTACCACAGTTATTGGGTTCGAATCCTGGCGGTTCCATGGAGATGATTGTAGTGGTATTGAATCCACTTTAAACTATGGGTCTCGGTCTAATATGACAGTAGAGCGTAGGGTTAGGGTATGCTTTCAATAATCAAAGACAGAAAGCGTGTGGACAAGCAAGGACAATAGTGTCTTTCACCCTTCAATTGGTCTTGTATGTCGCATTCAAGCTGTACATTTAACATATCAGAAAGATATAGATTTGGTTTAATTTGTCGCTCTACTGACATTTTTTGCACACTTTAGGCTAATTAGACCGGGACCTACAGTTTAATGTGGATTCCGAACCCCTAACAAACATCCATGACACAACCAGGATTCGAAACTAAAGCCTGTGGTACCAATTGTCAGAGTGCTAGCCAATTGGCCATCAAGTCGCGATAACTAGACTAGGGTTAATATTTAAAGGAGGCCTGAATGGTACATTGGGTAGCGCTCCGTACGACAGGTTTCGGTTTGAGTCCCGGCGGTGGCATGGATATTTGCAGTGGTTCGAATACACTTTAAACCGTAGGTCTCGGTCTAACACGCGCCCCTTGGGTAGTGCTAAGTGAGTAACGTCGGTGCAGCGCTTGCCTAAAGACATCTGTCTAAGTTTTTGCCAGCTGCATTAGTACAAAAAAAAAAAAATATGTAAAAAATAGAAGATTTAAAGTAAAATTTCCTACATACGAGCACTCGTTATTTATGCATTTCGCCATGTCAAAAATGCTACATAAAGTAAAATGCTAATTGAATAGAAATTAAGTAGTTAATAGCAATGATTCTCATCAAATAACGGGTTTTACGGTATATATTAGTTATGTATATATATCAACTTGAAACTTTTTTACTGTGTGAATCACACCGTAAAAGCTCCATCCTTTAAATATTTACAGCGTAAGATTTTTTTTTTTAAGAGAGGGGGGGGGCACATGATCAACAGGACTTCATTCCTACTATCTCTTTCTTTTTGAATATACTCGTATATGTTCCTATTCCCTGTTCCTATATGTCCTATTCCTGTTCCTATTCCCCCTAAAACACAAAAAAATAAGGCATAACAATTCAATGGGCATAGACCAAGGCAATGCTTTCAATAATCAAGGACAGTAACCGCGTGGCTGTTGAGCCAAGAGATTCGTTCACCTTTCAATTGTTGTTTGTATGTCGCATTCAATCTATACATTTAACATATCAGAAAGATCTTGGTTTGGTTTGTAGCTCTACGGTCATTTTATGCACACGTTTGGCTAATTAGACAGGGAACTACAGTTTAACGTGGATTCCGAACCACTAACAAACATCCATGCCATAGCCAGGATTCGAACATGGAGCCTGTGGTACTAAAGGCCAAAGCGCTAGCCGATTGACCATCAGGCCGTGAAAGATTTCGGCTTAATATTTAAAGAAACACCAGAATTTAAAATAAAATTTTCCTAAATTTAAGTACTCGTCATCTATGTATTTTTAGATGTCAAAAATGCTATACAAAGTAAAATGCTAATTAACTTATTGGCAGTAGCAATGATTCTCATCAAAAACCGGGTTCCACGGTATAAATTAGTAATATATATCAACTTGAAACTTTTTTACTGCATGAATCACGCCGTAAAGTTCCATCCTTTAAATATTTACATCGTAAGATTTTTTTTTTTTTGGGGGACACATGATCAACAGGACTTCGTTCCCACCATCTCTTTCTCTACGATCGTAAAATTCGAAATGAAAGGGCGGAAGAGACAGTCCTACGCACTCTTGAATCGTGATCCGCCCTTCCCTCGCTCCCGTCCAAACGATTTGGGAGATAAGAGAAAAATCGTTTGCCAGGCGAAAATCTCCATCGGACGACACCCAGAGGGGGCGCCCACTCACCCCAGACGGAGGTCCGTCCGAACCGATCGTAAAAAGTGACTTCAAAACGCCGGAAAAATCGTCTGATCATTTTTTTTTTCCTCTGCTTTTTTCTTTTTCTTTTTTAAACTATCGTCTGTTCAGTTCGGTGGGCGGATTGGCTGATCCAAAATCGTCAGAGCGTGTCCTTTTTTTTTTTATTTTCTCGAAGGGGATGGGGGTATGTCAGAAACGGTCTTTAACATTCCTTCGCATATTTCAGTTTCAGACGATATCGTCCTTTCTGCAGACGGTGTAACGCATTGTTGAGGGAGGGGGAGATATGGCGCGAAATGTTTGTTTCGAATATTATGGAAGAAGGGTCAAATAAATTAAAAACAGGCGGAAAACGGTCGTTTCAGTCGTTTAAAAGAAATTCAAAATAATTTTATTTCGTTCTTTCAAAAAAAAAAAAAAAAAAAAAAAAAGTAGCTTACATTAGTTATTATATATATTTATAAATGTCCTTTATTCATGTTTATTTATACATGTCACATTTATAAATGTATAAATAAACATGAATAAATGACATGTCATATTTATAAATGCGTGAAAACGAAAAGTGAATAGATTTATATATAAAACCAATATTAACCAACTTATTTGTGCTTGAAATCTATCGAACTGGCTATATTTTTCATTACAAGAAATTATTAAAAATTTTGTTTACAATTCTTCCCTCAACGTTGCTTGTTGCATTTGAAACCAACTGTAATTTAAAAAGATAATAATTTTTACTAATTGAAAACGTAGAACAGATTGATAATGCAAATAGAAAATAAATAAAATATATGTATATTAAACAAACACATTACAATGTGAATCATCAATGTGAATATGAATTCCCCTTTGAACCCACAACTTAGAACTTAAAACTTCTTACAATGTGCAAGGTTCAATTTAATTTACACTTTATTTAATTTATGTCTTAATTTTTAATTATTAAACTTAAATGTTCATATTACTAACCTTTAATTTTGTTTTTCATATTAAAAGTTTAACTTTTAAATTTTTTTACTGAGTAAGTTACTCATTTTTAATTATTTCTTTTTAATTTTTTTATTGCAATAGCCTTTTGGAATAAATTTTAATTTAATTCTTAAATTCTGTAAACAGAGGTACATAGATATTTTATCTGAAACACAACCTTTGCCTTTGTTATGAATAGATATTAGAATTAAAATATTCATTAACATGACGTATATCTTAGGTCTGTTATCAAATGCATTTCTAAAAAATAAAAATACTTTTTCAAAAAAATTAAAAAATCTTAAAAATTGTATAAAATAAGTAAATTTCGTAATAAATCAAATTTTTGCATATTTACAATAACAATATAAGTAAATTTCAAAAAAATATAAGTAATATAAGTAATAATTAAAAATATAAGTAAATTTCGTAACTCAATGATTTTTTAGCATATTTACAATAACAATATAAGTAAATTTCGTAAAAAATATAAGTAATAATTATAAATATAAGTAAATTTCGTAACAAATCAATGATTTTTGCATATTTACAATAACAATATAAGTAAATTTCAAAAAATATAAGTAATATAAGTAATAATTAAAAATTTCTAAAAATCAAGCATATTTACAATAACAATATAAGTAAATTTCGTAAAAAATATAAAATAATTATAAATATAAGTAAATTTCGTAACAAATCAATGATTTTTGCATGTTTACAATAACAATATAAGTAAATTTCGTAAAAAATATAAGAAATTTCGTAAAAAATATAAGTAATATAAGTAATAATTATAAATATAAGTAAATTTCGTAACAAATCAATGATTTTTGCATATTTACAATAACAATCTTACAGGTATTTATAATAATAATAATAATAACCTTGACGTTCTACATGTGATAGAAAAATACAGTCTGAAAAAAAATAACCCCCATCCAGATTTTGTGAAGAAAATCGAAAGTGGGCAGGTGAAGCACCTGCGAGACGGACAGGTGGGGTGCGACAGACCCCATATGGCGCATCTGCTGTTGAAGGTCGCGACCTGACCTTGCGCCCACGGAACGACTCGAAGCACCCATCCTGCTCTCTACGGAGGAGTGCCCGACTCAATTAGCAGGCTATTCTTCTCTCTCGATAAGAAATAATATTTTTATGCTTTGCTAACTCAACCTTTCTGTGATGTTAACGACACCCTCAACAAGAAGAAATGGTGTCTGTTTCATTCCTACCCTCCCACTCCCACTTCCTTTTTCATTATGAAACTGTACGTTATGGTAGATTTGATACTTGTTTTATCTTTTTATAAATACATATAGTATACAATATTGAAGTATTACAATTTTTTATTGTTTTGCCCTCAAGTCATTCACCTCTAGCACGGCAGATATGCAGCAGGTTTCGTAATAACCCATCTGGGCACATTAGTAATAACATCTCAGGGGCACACTGTATTTACTTTTGTGCCACAACAAATGAAATAAATACCTCTATAAAGGGTTGGAATCAAAGACTCAAAACTAACTTAATTCAATTTAATGGACTTTAAACCGTAATATAAATTTTATTCTGTCCATGCAAGACAGTGCATACACGGAAACTTTATAGTTAACTTTCTAATCGTAATTCTTTCGGGTTCGAGTCCCGGCGGAATCATGGGTGTTTGTAGCGGTTCGGAATCCACTTTAAACAGTAAGTTCCTGTTTAAGATGACTGTAGAGTGTTGGGCGTAAGACTGACAACCCTACCACGTAAAAAAAAGCTCCTACTGTCTAGATATCAGCCGGCGGGCAGACGGCCTTGGCCCACTGTGGGGCTGTTGCGTCACTGATGATGATGATAAATCTCAATTAGCTCTTCATATTGGTCGTTCAACGCGCTAACAAACAGACAGCTTTAGGCTCGCATTCAAACTACTCTTCAAAAAAAAAATTTTTTTATATTTTTAAATAACTGCTTTGTGTAATAAAAGCAATAAATAATAAATCATTAATCCAAATAATAAACCATTAGCAATAACAAATCATTATTTCAAATAACAAATCATTAGCAATAAACAAATCATTAATCAAATAACACATCATTAGCAATAAACAAATCATTAATTCAAATAACAAATCATTAGCAATAACAAATAATTAATCCAACTTTTAAAAAGCAGTCAAACATTTAAATATCAGAAGTCGTCGTTTCAATAAGAAAAAAAAAAAAAAAAAAAAAAAAAAGAAAAAAAAAAAAAATTTTTTTCAAAACATGTTTTAATAAATATCATGAAGAATTTTTCATCAGAGAGAGATAGAGAATACGATGAATTGTTATCAGTGAATAAAACAATTAGTAATTAAGAAACAATCAGGATAATGAATTAATAATCAAGAAATAATAAAGAGAGCAAAAATAAAAAAAAAAAATTTTTCAAAACATGATGTAATAAATATCATGAAGAATTTTTCATCCTAATTTACTACAAGTAGGAGAGAGAGAGAATACGTTGAATTGTTATCAGTGAATAAAATAATTAGTAATTAAGAAACAATCAAGATGATGAATTAATAATCAAGAAATAATAAAGAGAGAAAAAGAAAAAATGTTTTTCAAAACATGATGTAATAAATATCATGAAGAATTTTTCATCCTGATTTACTACAAATAGAAGAGAGAGATAATACGTTGAATTGTTATCAGTGAATAAAATAATTAGTAATTAAGAAACAATCAAGATGATGAATTAATAATCAAGAAATAATAAAGAGAGAAAATAAAAATGTTTTTTTTTTTTTTTACAAAACATGATGTAATAAATATCATTAAGAATTTTTCGTACTGATTTACTACAAATAGAAGAGATAGAGAATACGTTGAATTGTTATCAGTGAATAAAATAATTAGTAATTAAGAAACAATCAAGATGATGAATTAATAATCAAGAAATAATAAAGAGAGAAAAAAAAATGTTTTTTTTTTCAAAACATGATGAAATAAATATCATGACGAATTTTTCATCCTGATTTACTACAAATAGAAGAGAGAGAGAATACGTTGTATTGTTATCAGTGAATAAAATAATTAGTAATTAAGAAACAATCAAGATGATGAATTAATAATCAAGAAATAATAAAGAGAGAAAAATAAAAATGTTTTTTTTTTTCAAAACATGATGTAATAAATATCATGAAGAATTTTTCATCCTGATTTACTACAAATAGAAGAGAGAGAGAATACGTTGAATTGTTATCAGTGAATAAAATAATTAGTAATTAAGAAACAATCAAGATGATGAATTAATAATCAAGAAATAATAAAGAGAGAAAAAGAAAAATGTTTTTTTTCAAAACATGATGTAATAAATATCATGAAGAATTTTTCATCCTGATTTACTACAAATAGAAGAGAGAGATAATACGTTGAATTGTTATCAGTGAATAAAATAATTAGTAATTAAGAAACAATCAAGATGATGAATTAATAATCAAGAAATAATAGAGAGAAAAAATAAAAATGTTTTTTTTTCAAAACATGATGTAATAAATATCATGAAGAATTTTTCATCCTGATTTACTACAAATAGAAGAGAGAGAGAATACGTTGAATTGTTATCAGTGAATAAAATAATTAGTAATTAAGAAACAATCAAGATGATGAATTAATAATCAAGAAATAATAAAGAGAGAAAAAGAAAAATGTTTTTTCAAAACATGATGTAATAAATATCATGAAGAATTTTTCATCCTGATTTACTACAAATAGAAGAGAGAGAAAATACGTTGAATTGTTATCAGTGAATAAAATAATTAGTAATTAAGAAACAATCAAGATGATGAATTAATAATCAAGAAATAATAGAGAAGAGAAAAATAAAAATGTTTTTTTTTTGAATTTTCAAAACATGATGTAATAAATATCATGAAGAATTTTTCATCCTGATTTACTACAAATAGAAGAGAGAGATAATACGTTGAATTGTTATCAGTGAATAAAATAATTAGTAATTAAGAAACAATCAAGATGATGAATTAATAATCAAGAAATAATAGAGAGAAAAAAAAAATGTTTTTTTTTTTTTTTCAAAACATGATGTAATAAATATCATGAAGAATTTTTCATCCTGATTTACTACAAATAGAAGAGAGAGAGAATACGTTGAATTGTTATCAGTGAATAAAATAATTAGTAATTAAGAAACAATCAAGATGATGAATTAATAATCAAGAAATAATAAAGAGAGAAAAAGAAAAATGTTTTTTTCAAAACATGATGTAATAAATATCATGAAGAATTTTTCATCCTGATTTACTACAAATAGAAGAGAGAGAATACGTTGAATTGTTATCAGTGAATAAAATAATTAGTAATTAAGAAACAATCAAGATGATGAATTAATAATCAAGAAATAATAAAGAGAGAAAATAAAAATGTTTTTTTTTTTCAAAACATGATGTAATAAATATCATGAAGAATTTTTCATCCTGATTTACTACAAATAGAAGAGAGAGAATACGTTGAATTGTTATCAGTGAATAAAATAATTAGTAATTAAGAAACAATCAAGATGATGAATTAATAATCAAGAAATAATAAAGAGAGAAAAAGAAAAATGTTTTTTTTTTTTTCAAAACATGATGTAATAAATATCATGAAGAATTTTTCATCCTGATTTACTACAAATAGAAGAGAGAGATAATACGTTGAATTGTTATCAGTGAATAAAATAATTAGTAATTAAGAAACAATCAAGATGATGAATTAATAATCAAGAAATAATAGAGAGAGAAAAATAAAAATGTTTTTTTTTTTCAAAACATGATGTAATAAATATCATGAAGAATTTTTCATCCTGATTTACTACAAATAGAAGAGAGAGATAATACGTTGAATTGTTATCAGTGAATAAAATAATTAGTAATTAAGAAACAATCAAGATGATGAATTAATAATCAAGAAATAATAGAGAGAGAAAAAAAAAAATGTTTTTTTTTTTTCAAAACATGATGTAATAAATATCATGAAGAATTTTTCATCCTGATTTACTACAAATAGAAGAGAGAGATAATACGTTGAATTGTTATCAGTGAATAAAATAATTAGTAATTAAGAAACAATCAAGATGATGAATTAATAATCAAGAAATAATAGAGAGAGAAAAATAAAAATGTTTTTTTTTTCAAAACATGATGTAATAAATATCATGAAGAATTTTTCATCCTGATTTACTACAAATAGAAGAGAGAGAGAATACGTTGAATTGTTATCAGTGAATAAAATAATTAGTAATTAAGAAATAATCAAGATGATGAATTAATAATCAAGAAATAATAAAGAGAGAAAAAGAAAAATGTTTTTTTCAAAACATGATGTAATAAATATCATGAAGAATTTTTCATCCTGATTTACTACAAATAGAAGAGAGAGATAATACGTTGAATTGTTATCAGTGAATAAAATAATTAGTAATTAAAAAAGAATCAAGATGATGAATTAATAATCAATAAATAATAAAGAGAGAAAAAGAAAATGTTTTTTTTTTCAAAACATGATGTAATAAATATCATGAAGAATTTTTCATCCTGATTTACTACAAATAGAAGAGAGAGAATACGTTGAATTGTTATCAGTGAATAAAATAATTAGTAATTAAGAAACAATCAAGATGATGAATTAATAATCAAGAAATAATAAAGAGAGAAAAAAGAAAATGTTTTTTTTTTCAAAACATGATGTAATAAATATCATGAAGAATTTTTCATCCTGATTTACTACAAATAGAAGAGAGAGAGAATACGTTGAATTGTTATCAGTGAATAAAATAATTAGTAATTAAGAAACAATCAGGATGATGAATTAATAATCAAGAAATAATAAAGAGAGAAAAAAAGTAAAAAAATTTTTTTCAAAACATGATGTAATAAATATCATGAATAATTTTTCACCCAGATTTACTACAATCAGAAGAGAGAGAGAGAGAGAGCAATGAAATGTTATCAATGAGTAAAATAATTAGTAATTAAGAAATAACCAAAACCTTCAACAACTTAAACGTTTTATTCATCTTTTCGTTTGCGAGCTTCTTTTGAGAAATAAAATTTTGATATTAAAATTGACATATTTGTTTAACTAATTAAATAAATATACTTATTAAACCATTTAATTTAATATAATATTTTACTTAATTTAACTTTTATTTAAATATTTAACTTAAATAATTAAGCTTATTGATAATTAGCAGTCTAACATCAATATGAACATATCAGTTTAATATAGTATATTGGTATATATAATATCTATACTGAAATGATGAATAACTGTAGTATAATAACTGTGCATGATGAATCTGCGTGTCACTATATCGGTATTCAAAATAGTCTTGATATATTAGGGTTTAGACATAAATCCATACTGTCTGTTCCTCAGCAATCAAACATATTAGTCTGACAAAATTCAACGACAGATTGGATGCTACGCCCTATATGAAAACTCAATTTTCGAATATTATGCCTCGTATTAGAACCCTTCTCCAAGTAGTTACACAACTAGCTTATATCACGTGGTTTACTGACAAAATAAATTTCCTCTAAGCAATTTAAAGGAAATTAGGTAGGGAATTGTGGAAATAAAAAGATAGGAAACAAAAAGATAAACAATGACGCAATAATGAGATAAACCATAGCGAATTCTGAAATTTATATCTATAAATGTTGTTTCCGATATGCAAGTGATGTTACATCAAAATTGAAATATGTTTTCCCTTTATATTGAATAAACAGAAACCTGAATAAATCTAAATGAAATTTACTTTTTATTAAATCCCACAGAAAAAAAAAGAAAGAAGAAAATCACAAATTAAGGGGGTGGAATTGATTCGATATTACTACTACGTCACACCACATCACTGTGCCTAAAGCTGAGTTGCCCAATACAGGTTGAGAATGATGTGGCTGAGAAGTCTGAATGGACTCTGTGATGCATGGCGCCACATCCATGGCACCGCCGGGACTCGAGCCCGAAATCTGCAGCACTCAGCATCAGGTTTGGAGGTTTGATTTGTCACTCTACGATCATTTTGTGCACACTTTAGGCTAAATAGACCGGAACCTACAGTTTAATGAGAACCATGTCACTGCCAGGATTCGAACCCGAAGCTTTCGGTACCAACAGCCAGAGCGTTAGCCAGTTGGCCACCAGAGTGCCACTGAGCACCAGACACTCGGCCATCGGGTTCCTTTAATACATATAAAAAAAAAAAGAAAAGGAATGTTTTCAGCCTTCGAAGATTACATCTTAATCTAACGCAAAAACCTGCAAACTGTTTATGTGGTGTGGAAAATATACTGCTCTCACGAACGGGCAAAGAGAATTATGTATATCAAAGAATATTGCAGATTTCAATTTCTTTGATGCAATCTCAACAAAGGCACGTATAAACGAAGCAGAGAGCAACATATATTTCAAATTTTAAAAGGAAATGCTAGGGCGAAAAACGCTGCCGAAAAGTCACGATTTTCGGCACAAAGAAAAAAGTGCCATTGTTTTCTTCTTTCGCGGCCCTTAACTCTTCCTTCATGCCTACTGTATTTCTCAATTTTTATTTTATTTTATTTTTTATTTTATTTTATTCTATCACTCCCATTGATTTCATCCGCACTTTCTTTTCCTATGAAGTCAGCTATTTGAATTTTTGCCGGGAAGAAAGAAAAAAAATAATAGAAATAGGATTTTCAGATTTTTTTTTTTAATGTGCTTGGCGACGACAAAATGGCTGACGCCAAATAGCTCGCAGCAATACTGCCAAAGGCGGTGTTGCTGCGAAGAATGGTGCCAATTGGCTTCAAATCGAATTTTGAAATACTCAGTTTATATATATATATATATATATATATATATATATATTGATAAAATAAAGTGTGGTAATAAAATATAGGACTTTCCTATTTGAAGTTAACATGCTCGTCACGTGACAGGAGTATACTTCAGCAAACCCAATTGGTTATGTTCACATTGCATTGGGAAAAAATGATTAAATTATGTGTTTATGTATACTTGGATCGAGAAATTTGTAAAAGGAGGATCTATACTTTTCACAGATGTATCGGAATTTATTTATTTGTTATATTGAATAAATATAGAATGATTTAAAAACAATTTTATAAAATATGCGCAATTCAAATTAGATTTATGTCGAAGTCTGTATCATAATGCAGCACGTTAGATATGTAAATTTAATTTTTATGAATAGTTATAACACTCATCTATTGATCAGAAGAAGTTTTGATTAATTTAAAATAAGATTTAAAGATGCATTTCAGAATTTTGCTGTTTATCGTATATGAAGAGGCCTGGCGATTTTTTGGCGACGAACAGAGGAAAAAGTCTTATTTTTTGATAATACTTTGCAAGTTTTAAGAGAATTGTGTGTATTTGTTAATTTGTAGGATTTAATAAGTATATTTTATTATTTTTTTTATTTTCGTCAGGTAGAATTTATCTGAATGGTCACAGCATATTTTTGATTAATAAATGCACATACTATAAGATATGCAAAAAACTTTAATATTTCTGTGATATATTAAATATTTCTGTTATATAATTAATTCTGTTATATTTAATTTAATTATTTTCTGTTATATATAATGTCATATTCTTAAATATTTCTGTTATATATTAATATAAAAATTATGCAATTGTTATTCAGAGAAAACGCATCGGGAAAAAGAACCAAATATCGAAGCAGCGTAAATATGTTGGACTCAAGATTTTGTTCTTTTCAAATAGGGGAGCGCTCTCTATTTTATTACTACTTTATTGATAAAAATCGCAAAAATATATACAAGTTAAGCCGTAGGTCCTGGTCTCATATGACCGTAGAGCATCACAGAGCCCAATCAAACTTCTCCCCACATCATTCCCAAACTGTAAAGGGACAACTCAGCTCTAGGCGCAGTGATGTGGTGTAGTAGGAGTGCTCTATTACAGCTGTAATGCATTGGGCGTAGTGCTACCAACCCCACCACGTAAAACGAAAAACCATCTCCTGTTTCGACATGGTGCTGTTGCGCCAATGATGATGAAATGTTTTATTATGGAAAATAAGGAATATGCTATTTATAGCCTTGTTTATTTTATTTAATACTTTTAAACTGTAACCGTTAAAAGTATTTATTAAAATAAACTGCATTTACTTAAAAAATAAAACTCAATATATTCAATGTTTTCTCTGCCATTCACAACAATGTTTTTTTTACCTCTTTTCTTAACAAATAAGGAAAGACAGCTTAAACTGTAATCATAAATCATACGACATAAGCCAATATTCCTTCCACCCTCCACCAATAACAATGATACAAAAAAAAAAATTATATTTTCGTGTAATCCTCTCTGCTTCCATAAAACAAAAAGGGCCGAGCGGCCTCGTTCTAAGAGGATTTAGGCCCGGGCCCTGTAATTAAAATATTTTTCTCTTTGCGAATAAACGTTGTCAAGAGTACCGAACCTTGAGAGAGAGAGAAAAAAATAAATAAAATAATGAACGGGGCTTAAAAAAGAAAACATACGACATAGGAAGATGGAAGAAAGAAAGAAAGAAATGAAAATAAAATTAAAAAAAATGAAAACATTAATAACGTACGTAACGGGAAATAATTAAAACTCGGGGACTCTTTTCGGTGGAAAAAACGCGGGGCGAAATGAAAAGAAAGCCTTCGTTGGAGATTAGGCCGAAATAGGATTAGGTTAGGAAGAAGCTAATTGTGAGTCAGAGAGGGGAGGTCTTACTTATTAGCTTCTTGTCCCTCTAATTAACGTGCGTCCCCAAGATCAACAGATACTGTTTCGGTATGAATAATTATCTTCTATATGATTTTGTGTGTCACTGTTGCAGTTTCGCCATTCAAACGGGATTTTCTTTTTATTTCATTTCACTTTCTGTCATTTTTTGGGGATTCAATTGAATAGAACGTAGAGTATTGGATAACTGCAATTATACTTAGGCTATGCTATGGTGATTTGTCAAAGTGGTATCATTGAAAATTTATTTTTCCGATGTTTAAAGTATCGCCAATTATTTTCAAGAACTTCTGCTAAAACTATGTTCCCTGCGGCCTAATGGCCAACTGACTAGCGGTATCACAGGCTTCAGGTTCGAATTCTGAAGAAAAACCAAGCCACTATGTACCGGTTTCAAATGGTATCCATTTGGTATCAATGGTATGCATGGTTCAAATGGTATCCCATTTCGATATCCACATTGGTTTAAGATCGTAATTTTTCTTTCCATATTCGTAAGGTGACAGAAGTATATTTGGGTTTTGTTTTCTTTTTTTATATTTGTCATTTTTCATTTCTCTCAGTTGTATAATGCTAAAAAATTTAGTACGCAAAAATAAGTAATTGAAAGGTATAAATTACGACAGATATCCAGAACAGAAATAGAAAAGGAAAATGGACGCAGAAACAAATTCTCAGTTTGATACATGCTTAGGATTTCCGCATGGAGTAATTTATCCAAACTTTAGCAAGTGTTTACGACGACGAGATCGTTTTAGGACCATAACAATGCGATCATTTAACAAACAGCAAACATTAACAAACCTCAGATTGATACATACTTTCTCTGCCAGACCATCCATAATGCGTTAAGGTCTTAAGTATCCGATCATTTCGAATAAAATAAAAAAGAATAAGGACTTTCTCCAGAGAGTAATTTATCATTATTTTAGCGAATTTTTACAACGACGAGAATGTTTTGGGACCATAACAAAGCGATCATTAAACAATTAAAACATTAACAAACTCTCAGGCTGATACATACTTTCTCTGGCAGACTATCCATAGTGTGTTACGGCATTAATTATCCGACTATTCTAAGTAAGATAAGAAAGAGTAAGGATTTTCGAAAAGGAGTAATTTATGTGAGTGTTTATGTTGACGAGAGTGTTTTAGGACCATAACAGCGCGATAATTTAACAAACAGCAAACATTAACAAACTCTCAGGCTGATACATGCTTTCTCTAGCAGACCGTCCAAAATGCGTTAACACATTAATTAACCGACCATTTTGAGTAAGATTCCTTCAAACGACGAGAGGGTTTTAGGACAATAACAGCGCGATCATTTAATAAGACTTTAAGTAATCTATCTACAAGAACCTTTTACATCAGAAATCACATAGTATACCACAAACAGTTTTTGATGGACGAAAAGGAGAGGTTATTTCCTACGGAAGGACTTCAAATGACAGCTGCTACGCGTTTGCAAATCATTTATCGATACAAGAAGCTTACAATTACCATCGACTTAAACAGTGATCAATACGCATTATTTTTCATTTTTCATTATTCATTATTCATCGTTTTCGAAAAATCAATACGCACATCACTTGCAAATACGAATCTTTGTTTTTATGCACGCTATCCTGTGAGTGTTACTACAGGGTACTACGTACGGTGCGCGTTGCCAGAAATGAGGTAGTTTAAATGTAATAATTGCATTTTTAAACTATTTCAACTTTTTCACAAATTTTAAACTTCGACAGAAATAATTCAACATAGTTGCCTTCAACTTAATAATTTTTAGAATACATACACAAAATAACATGAAATAAAAAAAAATTTAAATATAATAATAATGCATAAAATAATATAAAATGAATTTTATACGAGGCCTATTATTAGTCACTCTCAGATTTGTTATGATATTCCTAGAAGATACATTATTTAAACGATTCTTATAAAATACCATTCGGTTAAACACATTATGAAATAAATTAAGTTGCACATATAAATCGAGAAATGAAAAGCGGAGCAGAATTATATTATCAATTGAAGGACTATTGTCACCCAGAGGAATGCATGGACATCTCTTCAAAGGAAAGCCTCGGCCCACTCTCGGCACTCTGTATTCATCATCATTTCACCAATGATGATGATGATAAACGTATGAGTATTATAAACAACCGAATAGGGAATGTTTATTAACTTCTAAGAAGTTCTTCTTCTCTTCTCTTCTTATACAGTTTCAACAATTCTGAAATCAATGATCACCAAATCTGGTTTGCATATTCAAATTTAAACATCATCAAGAATTAAGCATTGGGCAACGGGCGTACCGGTTACGGAGTTCCAAGGTGGCTTTAAGAGCCACAATACCGCCACATCTTAATTTAATTTAAACATTAGCACAAAATGGGGTTGCTTAAAATTAATGAATAACAATGAAAAGGATAAACAAAGGGATTAAAGTTAAGAAAAACACCTCCTGCTTGCTAACAATTAAAGCAGGAGATCGGAAAAGCTAAAGCTATCCGTACAATTAGGAGTCCGTTGACGATGCATAGGGGATATATTTGAAAGGAATTTTAGATTTTCACACACTAGAAGGCGCTTTGAAATGATTGAAAACTGCACCCTTTTACACTACAGCTGACGTAGGAAATCAAAAAGCCCCCCCTACCCCTTACCCTTTTCCTGAACAAGTTTGTGTTCTTCACATCTTCCTAACTCATAGTGAAGAACAGAAAAGTAAAGAAAAAGGAAAAAAAAAGAAAAACCGCTGACCAAGCTATCCGGTTTTTCTTTTTTTCTCGGCTCCGGTTTATTGTCTCATGCATTATCTTATTAGATCTCTTCTGCTTTCTTTCATCTTTATTTCATCAGTTCGTGTCATGCGGACGGTTCTGTTTTAGGCTGCGGTGGAACAGAACAGGTTGCCTTTTGAAAAAGGCTGAAGGAATTGAATTATCGAAGGGCTGAGCTCTGTGAAATTTTTGAGGGATTTAAAGAGAGACTTTGATACAAACAGGTATTTTTAAAAGATCGGACGAAAAAGATGTGCGTCTCTTTCAATTGAAATAAAATGATTTGATCCATTTTAACTGTTATTATTGAATTATACATTATAGCTAAATTTTTCAATTTTTTTTTTCAAGTACAGATAGATTTCTTTCTATAAAATATCTCATAAATTCTGAAATTTTACCGAAGCACTGTTATTTTGTAGAAATGTAATTTTTAATTTAATTAAATACAGAAGTTTGTAATATTTATTTTTTTTTTTGTTCTAATGCAGCTGGTAAATATTTAGACAAATGTTTTGGTTGCCTTAAGGCAAACGCTGCACCGACGTTACTCACTTACCACTACCCAGGACGCGCATGTAGCTTGAAGATAAGCTGTGGACGCGGAGTAACAATACCTCCGCAACGCTCTCAAAATAATAAATTTTGAACTTATTGTTGATATATATTTTCCTTATTCCACTTTGGTTTACAGCAACATCTAGACTAAGTCCATGAACCTGTGTGGTCTCATAGACGGAGAGAAAGGAAGGCAGCTTTTGTTGTGATGGAGCATTGTTGTGATTAGGTAGAAGTCTTGGCTCCGTGCCGCTGAAGAAGGAAGGCAATGTCTTCCGGGGGACTACCCCACATTTGCGTATCGTATGATAGAAAACCCGAAAAACTCCCACCACGTAGTCCGACTCACGAGGTCAGATGCCGAACATCACACACACCATTGGGTCTCCTTCTTTCTGAAGCAGTGTCTACAACAAAGCCGCCAGTGGACTGAACTTAACCCCTATTGCCACTGAGTCACAAGTTGGGCGTGTTTTTCTTAAAAATTCCGATTAGTAAAAGAATTAATCTAGGTATTGTTAGTCCAATAAGGAAGCATTTTTTAACTCAGAAATATCAGTGATGCCTATCATTACACAAAAGATTGCCATGCAAGATTGTCATTGCCATGATACCATTGTTCCAAGAATCAAAAGCTTTTTGCTTTAAAAATGCAATATGATAATTTGATTATTTTAATGTAATGGAACCTCGTGCTCTCTAATATATGCAACAATATGGGCAGATAGAGATAATTATTTATGTCCATGGGCAGGTAGAGATAATTATTTAATAGCAGAAACTTCAGAAGTAACTGACCGTAACTTGGTGTAATATATTTGTACACTTGCATAAGTCTCCCCAGAAAGTCCAACTGTTGAGGCGAGACATCACAGCTGTCATCGAGTCTTCTCATTACTGATAACATTGACTTCGACGCAAGCCAAACCAGAAGTTGGGCTTTCATACTCTATTAATATATATATATATATATATATTTAATATTGCAAAATTCCCACAAAAGATTTTTTATTAAATATATATATATATATATATATATATATTTAATATTGCAAAATTCCCACATAGATTTTTTTATTAAATCGTCACATAAAATTCACACTATTGCTCATCTAATTTAAGGATGATAAGGATGATGGCCAATTGGCCAACGCTCAGGCCTTTGGTGCTTCAAGTTCGAATCTTGGAGGTGGCATGAATGTTTGCGAGTGGTTCGGAATCCGCGTTAAACTGTAGGCTCCGGTCTAATTAGCATAAAAGATGCACAAAATGACCGTATAGTGACAAATAAAACAAAACCATCTAATTTAAAGATTTTTCCCTTATTGTATTAATATATGAATTCCTCATTGAATCGTTTTATTTCGATTGGCTAATGAGCATCACGTGAGCAATGCCACACGCGAAACTGCCAATCATGCTCTGACTGAATGAGAAGCCTGACACGTGCATACAAATCGAACGTGGTACAAACAGGTTCCCTTTAACAAGGGCGGTAACGATGAAAGTAACAACCCGTGATTGTGTCGGCTTGTCCATCACACCATCCTTAGAGACAAAAGGGAGAGGGGGTGGTATAGAATCTAGAAGTGAACGTGCCGTCACTCAAAACCACTCTTAAAGCCCCTTTTTATTTTTACAGCAGGCGATTCTTTTTTTTTCTCTATAGTCGGAACGCCGTTAGTGGAATAATCGTTATATAGATTGGGAACACAAGAAAAATGGGGGGAGGTAGGGAGAAAGTTGTAGAAATGAGAGGAAGAATTTTTCTCCCACCACCCCACCCCCTGTCTCTTTTTCTTTTCCGACTAACTTGTTTATTCTATTCTTTTTTGTTCTTCTTTAAGTTTATCGTTTGAATTTTATCCACTCGAAACCATTCGCTCTGTTTGGATATCTTCCCTTTATTTTACCTTCTTTCTTTTCTTTTTCTTTTCTATAGAACTTTTTTTTTTTTTTTTTTTCTTTCTTTCTTTTTTTTTTTCCGTTTTTTATTGTTCGGTTTTTATTTTTCAAAAAAGAGACTTTTACCAGATAGCTGCAGCAAAGTCGGGGAAAAATGTCGAACGAAAGTAGGGAGGAGAGGAAGATTCGATTTCTGTTCCACCCCCAAAAACTCCACCCCTCTCTCTGTCTTCCAACGTTCGTTTCGAACATTCGAAATAATATGTTTCCCGTTTTTAGTCCCAAGGTTGTACGTAGTACGTGTGTTGTTTTTGTGCGTCGTCGTCCGAAATTTCGGTCTTTTGCTACACAATAATGAAGTTATGGATTTTGAGTTTGTTATGCAGCTAACGACAGAAAGTAAGGGATGGAGGGAGGTAGGGGGCGGGGTAGGAAGTAAGAAAAAAATGCCGTTTGTTTTTCCCGTAGATAGTTACTATCGTCGTCTCATGGAAAAGTAAAGGGAGCTGTAGAAGAAGTTGTTTAAATGCGCGCACGCAAACAAATGTTTTTGTCGTTCACTCTGATTTCGCAATTGCAACAGCTGGGAGTTGGTTGTTACGATTGTAGAAGTGAAGTACTAGTAGATAGGAAAGAAAATATTCTAGGTTTGCTTACTACGACATCGTTAAAAGGTATGCGTGTATTTTATTTCCACCCACAAACTAGGGAAATAACGCTGTTTTAATAGTGAAAGAAGTATTGTATAAGTATTCGAAAAAGCAACTGGTGCAAAGGGCAACACAATTTATATATATACCGTGTTTTTGGAATTAATAAGTATTTTCCGTAATTAAGTTAATTGCCAGTTTTAACAATAACACAAATTACGTGAACAATAACACAATGGTAGGAAACATACTAGGTACATACTACTACATACTAATATATATGTATATACATACTATTTTATTCCTAGCCACATACTAGAAAAATAACACTATTTTAATGGTGAATAAAGTATTGTATAAGTATTCGACAATGCAACTGGAACAAAATTATTTTGCGTTTATTATTTGAAATTAATAAGTATTTTCTGTGTATTTATTATTATGTAAGTATTTATTATTATTCAGTGTATTTATTATTATTCTGTGTATTTGTTATTATTCTGTGTTTTTATTATTTCTGTATATTTAATATTTTATGTGTTACGTGGCTATGTGTGGTGCATGAAATGACTTTTAATACAAACTTCAAGTTTTTTTTTTTTTTTTCTCCATTCATTCGAAAATATCTGACATGTTCTAGTGCACCAATTATATATGTCTGACATGTTCTAGTGCACCAATTATATATGTCTGACATGATGCCTAGTGCACCAATGGCAGAATACCAAATTAAAAGTCAAATGCTTCATAGACTGTGCGAAGTATGCATCCAGTCATGTAACATGGATTTCTCATCAGTCGATAATCCTCCCTTAATATCGGACGAAGGGATTAATTATCACGTTACAGAATTCCAGGCCTCAGCGCTAATACCCTCAGAGGAGGGATCGACATCCCATGATTCATCCCCGCACTTGCATTAGGCAAAGGGTAAGAGCTTTCGGCTCTTAATGGGGGGGATGGGAGCAGACGCTTATTAAAAGAGAGTTGTGCTGCAGAAAGAGGGAAGCTCGGCGTTTTTTTTTTTTCAACAACCCCCCCCCTCCATGCATTTGTTGAGTCACGTGCATAATGACGGTATAAGCTGGAAAAAAAAAGTAAGAAGTTGCAATTGGACCATCTGTTGCGACATGTAGGGTGTGCGGAGGGAATGACTGTCCCATCGAAGTGTTGTAAGTGTCAATTTCCCAGTCTGTCAATGTCCAGCATATAGACACGCTTAATTAATAACATGGTTTGCTCAGAATGCTTTAATAACAGGTTTTAAATTTGCTCTACGTAGATGTATATTTTCTCATCATCAGATGTTGGTGATGACCTTATATGGGGTTATGTAACTAAATTTAGCGTTAGAGAAAATTTTAACAAATCTTAAGGCATGGAAGGACAAAAAAATTTATTCAAAACCAGGCAACATTATACAAATTATAATCAAGTTTTTCAAGTGATTATTTGAAAACTTATATATAACTTATATCAAACTTACATATAACTTTTATATAAACTTATATATACTTAAAAATATAATTTAATTAATTGCAAAGATGGTTCGTTAAGTTCGTTTATTTTAAAGGAGTTCTTGTTGCGAAGTATAGGGTGTGTGGAGACAATTACTGTCAGATGGAAGTGTTGCAAGTGTCAATTTCCCAATCTGTCAATATTCAGCGTAGACAGGCTGAATTATAACAGCATGGCTTGCTCAGAATGCTTTAAACAAGTTTTAAATTTTCTGTACGTAGAAAGATTTTACTACGTAGATCATTAGATGTTTCTGACTTAAATTATGTGAAAGATCTAATTTTTTCAAAGTGTAGGTGGTGACCTTACATAGCATTAAATCACTAAATTTAAAATTCCAGAATATTTAACGAAAATTTAATGCCAAGTTATTAATTAAGCGTGTATATGCTGGATATTGACAGACTGGGAAATTAACACTTACAACAGTTTGATGGGACAATCATTCGCTCCACATACTGTATAAGTCGTACCAATAGCTCCTTTAAAATAAACGAACTTGACGAACCATCTTTGCAATTAATTAAAATATTTCTCTTGAAAAAGTTAATCAGTTGCAATTAACGTGCAATTAATTTAAATTTAACTGCAGGCGTATAAGGCAAAAAATGTATTCAAAACCAGACAGCATTGTACAAAAATAAACATGTTTTTTAAGTGAAATGCTTAAGTTCATTGCAAAGATGTTTCGTTAAGTTCGCTTATTTTAAAGGTGCTCTTGTTGCGACCTATAGGGTGTGCGGAGGGAATGACTGTCCCATGGAGGTGTTGTAAGTGTCAATTTCCCAGTTTGTCAATGGCCAGCATAGGCACCTTAATTAAATAACACCTCTTGCTCAGAATACTTTAATAACAGGTTTTAAATTTTCTCAACGTAGATGTATATTTGATCATCATTAGATGTTTCTGGCTTTAAATTATACGATAGATCAAGTCTTTTCAAAGTGTGGGTGGTGACCTTATATGGGGGTCAAGTAATTTCTAAAACACTTTGGAATTGTCCATCGAAGTATTGTGTCAATTTCCCAGTCAGTCAATATTCAACATAGACACACTTAATTAATAACATGGGTTGCCCACAATGCTTTAATAACAGGTTTTAAGTTTTCTCTCTACGTAGATGCATATTTGTCCATCATTAGATGTGCTGGCTTAAATTATGCCCGTGATCAAAATCTTTTCAAAGCATGGATGGTGACCTTATATCTATATATATCTTAACCTTATATGGTAACAAATATTTAGACGCGCTGGACAAAAAATGTATTCAAAACCAGGCAACATAACTATATAAATATTAAACATGTTTTTCAAGTGAAGTATTTTAGATAATTGCAAAGATGGTTCGTTTATTTTAAAGGAGCTCTTGTTGCGACCTATAGGGTGTGTGGAGGGAATGACTGTCCCCTCAAAGTTTTATAAGCGTCAATTTTCCTTGTCTGTCAATATCCAACAGAGGCACGCTTAATTAATAACATGGCTTGCTCAGAATGCTTTAATAACAGGTTTTAAATTTTCTCTACGTAGATGTATGTTTGTTCATCATGATGTTTCTGGCTTAAATTAAGTGTTAGATCAAGTCTTTTCAAAGAATGGGTGGTGATCTTATATGGCGTCATGTAACTAAATTTAGAATTGCAGAAAAATTAACAAATATCGTGGAGTGGATAACAAAGTGTGAATAATCGAATCAAATAAGTGGAATATCGAAAATACAACAAATAAAATTTTGCTTTTAATAAGCAAGGTAATTTAAAAAATATATCCACATAACTGAAAATTCCATTAAAAGAACACTTTCTAAAATCATCCATACATTTTACAAATGATCCATTAAAGTTAACAGTAAACTACAGCAGCGCTTAAAAAAAAAAACTTAACGTGAGAAAAATAAACAAAGGCCTTCGGAAGTAACCATTCGGAAAATTATATGCGGTGTGTCAACATCACAACCTGGTGGCGCTGGTCCACTTACACATATCAAATGGATACTCCAATATCTCTGCACAAACAATGAGGCACTCGTTGCTCTTAACAGTCTGCTGACTTTGTCCATTCGTTCGCATTATCCCCATCCCCTCTCCATCCTTTTGAGGGGAGGCGGAAGAAAGTGACAGCCCCCCCAAACGATTTTAAAACCCCGTGCTTGAAACAATGGGTGGGGGTAGGGTCCCCCTTCACCTGGAGGCAGTGTCACGCTCTTTTAGCGCCCACCGCGCCGAAAAATAAAGGAAAACAATGAATGTCGTCTGCGGGAGACAGGATGCGGGGGGGCGAAGATGAGCAGGAGCGAGGGCTCCCCCGCATCCCTGTCACTCAGGGTATTGGGGGTGTCAGTGATGCTTCTGGAAAAGCATGTAGTATGTGGTTCGAATACAATATATCACACTGAGAGCAGTATATATTGTGAAAAAATAACCGTGTTTATGAAGAATCATCAATAAATTATTAAAAATTTTATAAAGTTTTAATACATAGTACATAGTTAATATATAGTATATAGTTAATATATAGTACATAGTTTATAGTTAATATATAGTGCATAATTTATAGTTAATATATAGTACATAATTTATAGTTAATACATAGTACATAATTTATAGTTAATATATAGTACATAGTTTACAGTTAATACATAGTATATAGTTTATAGTTAATACATAGTATATAGTTAATAGTTAATATATAGTTTATACACAGTATACATACATAATTTGCACAGTATCTGTGCGGTTCCGGCGTTGAGGAAATGAAATTTAAATTATGATTCTGTTAGATTAGCTATAGCCAGAGGGAAACTTACATGTTGAGAACAGCAAAAAATTAAGAAGGAACTTTAGTATGCTTCGGATGTTGAGGCAGAATGATAGAAGTACAATGTAATCGTGAAAGCACGCTGATACATCAGTTTGTTTTTGTTAATCATCATAAATATTCATTGGTGAGGTTCAGCTAGTTGTAATAAGTTCAAATTGTAATTAAGCATAAACATATGTGTTGTTTGAATTTTGACGTTTATCTTGAAGTTTCCTTATCGGCACGTATCAATAACATCGCGAACTATTTAATTAATAATATAGATTAAATCTCTCCATAAGGATCACCAAATTGTATCACTGTACCATTGTAATTGGATCATTGTTCCATTGTAATAGTATCATTCTACAAATTTGTATAATTTTATCATTGTAATTGGATCATTGTAACTAGATCATTGTAATAGTATCATTGTACCAAATTGTACCATTGTAATTATATCATTGAAATAGTATCATTGAACCAAATTGTACCATTGTAATTAGATCATTGTAATAGTATCATTGTACCGAATTGTATCACTGTAATTATTTAAGTCTAATTAGTTTTATCAAAACCAATACTAGTGTTAACCATACTAATGTATACATGCAAATTATTTTTAATCTTAGTAGTAACTGTATTATTTTTGTACAGGGTCGTCAAAACGAAAAAATCTTGCTATGTAAGGTTGAAACAGATTGACGACGCATGATAGCTTAAAGCAAGAGTATCTAGTACTCCTCACGATCAGCAATGACTGATATATCTGTATATATCAACAGGCCACTGAAGTGACTAGTCCCAGTGATTAACATGGCATTAACCAAGCCGTGCATCCAGATTAATCAGTTGTGTTTCTATGAGTGGTTAACAATTCTATTCGGAGGTATGATGGCCGAGTGGCTATCGCTATGGCGCTCGTACCACAGGTTTCGGATTTGAATCCCGGCGGTGTCATGGATGGCTGTAGTGGTTCAGAATCCACTTTAAGCCGTAGGTCTCTGTCTCAAATGACCGTAGAGCGTCACACAGCCCAATCTGATTTCTCACCACATCATTCTCAAATTGCAAAGGGGCAACTCAGCCCTAGGCACAGTGATGTGGTGTGGAGTGGTGTAATAGTAGTAGTTACAATTTTATTTTTCTGTGGGTGCGCACCTAAACACTGAAGCGCCACTTACAGATGTGGGGACAGTGCCACGTCTGCGGTGTCTAAAGCATTGCAATGTTATTTCTGTAGAAATAATTTTTTCAATGTAGCTAGCAAACACTTAGACAGTTGTCTTTGATGCCTTAAGGCAAGCACCGACGTTAGTCACTTAGCACTACCGAGGAGGTGGGTTTAGCTTGAAGATAAACTACGGACGCGGAGTAACAATACCTCCGCAACTCTCTACGATCATGTTAGATCGGGACCTATGGTTTAAAGTGGATTCCGAACCACTACAAACATCCATGGCACCGCCGGGACTCGAACCCGAAAATGGTGTGCGTAACCCAATGAGCAACGACATTCTTACTCAAAAATGTCAAGAAATACGACTTCCAAGAGTTGTCTTTGGAGTTGGGAAATGAGATGATTGGAGAGTTGAAAATAACAAAACTTAAGAATTTAATGGTGAAGATACATGAAGAAGAGCTTGTGAAAAAATTGTTGAACATGATACTACTAACACGACATTATTAATAGAATAGAAAGTGACTCATCTAAGAGGAAATGAAGAGAAAAAAAAGAAAAGGGAATAAGAGAAATTGAACTTGAAAAAATAGGAATCTAGTTCCACTCGAGTGGCTAGTAAAGGAATAGTTCCGAACAGCAATTCCTTCAGTCTACTAGAACAGATACTGAAAGAAATTTGATTTTGAGCGGACGACATCCATCTTTACTTAGTGACATTTGAACGCCTATCTAGGATTATTAGAGTTAAATAAAGCTGACTGGATTACATCAGTTGTTACACCTTTTCTCATCGGACACAGTTCAGCTCATAGCCTGATAACCAAGGAGAAAAAAAAAGCTAAAGAATATAATTACATGAAAGAGTTAATGATGAAACATTTAGACTTAGTACCGAGAATTGTAAATACGATTTACTCAACATAAAATAAAAAAAGCACAAGCATCCGGTAAAGGCCTTGCGTTTCAATTAAAAACACATTTGGAAGAATGGATGAATGATTAAGATGCCATGATGGTTTAAGAAGTAAGAAGAGAGTTTGGTTTGGTTTGAAATTAAGAAGAGAGTTTGGTTTGTCGCTCTGCGGTCATTTTGCACACACTTTAGGCTAATTAGACTGGGACCTACAGTATAACGTGGATTCCGAACCATCAACAAACATCCATACGACCGCCAGGATTAGAATCTGAAGCCTGTGATACCAAAGGCCAGACCACTAGCTAATTGGCCATCAGTCTGACAAAAAGGAAACTTTTTGATAACCACTTTAAAGATTGGGTTGTCTCTCTACGGTCATTTTGTGCACACTTTAGGCTAATTAGAACGGAACCTACAGTTTAACGTGGATTCCGAACCACCAATAATATCCATGCCACTGCCAGCATTCGAACCTGAAGCCTGTGGTACCAAAGGCCAGAGCACTAGCCCATTAGCCCTCAGGCCGCTTAAGAAGAGGGAGACCAACGAAGTGCAGGAACATTTTACTAAAAGCTGGACAAAAAAATATTTCGTCGTCCAAGATAACTGATTTGCTAGACGATTATGATTATGATAATGTCTGGGAAGCGACAAGCCATTCATACATTTATCATTTCAAAGTAAAATGGCAGATTTCAGAATTTTGAAAACAAACAAATATCGGTTTATGTTGAGTGGTTATGGTATATCGGTTATGTTGACACAAATATAACAAATCTGTTATGTTATACAATATCGGTTATGTTGACACCCAGTGGAAGTCGGGATCTAGAATTCCGTATCAAAATCAGGAACGTAGGTCGAATCAGATCAGAAACCAAGGTCGTCAAAATTTTATGAGTGCGGATCAGCTCGTTGATCTCAGATTGATAGGAAGGCTAACAACATCCAGAGTGAATCAAATGAGCGGGAGATGTCAAAGAGCGATAATACTTCGGATAGAGAGCAAGAAGAGGAGGTCGACAATGTTCCGATGATTTATGATGGCTGGATACACCCTAGTTTTCAAAAAATTACGGAAAAATCAGAAAAATTAGAAATGTGAACTTAACGAAATTTAATGAATTAATAGAACGTGTAATTAAACGAAATTTAGGAAAGCAAATTACGCAAAAAAAATAAAAACAGCAGGCTTTTTTTCCTGTCGTAACAATAATAGAGTGTATCCACTTCTAACAGCTGTACAAGAAATATAGCGTATAATATACTATACACAATCCATAAACTATTATTTCTCTACAATCTCCAGTGGAATAGATGACGTCTTGAAAATTAAAGCTGTTTTTCTATACAATCAAAATAATGTAAATGAAAAATTCTAGTCAAATTAAAATTGGAGACAATAAACATAAAATACAACTACGATTGATTTAGTTTGTCCTCTACGGTCATTTTTTGCAGACGACGGCTAATTAAATTAGACCGGAACCTAAAAGCTTAACGTGGATTCCGAACCACAAGCAAAAATCCGTGCCACTGAACGGATTCCAACGTGATGCACTAAAGGTCACAGCGCTAGCCAATTGACCATCAGACCGTCTCTAGAACAGATAAATAATATGAGACAAATTCTGCAGTACTTTATTTTTAAATTTTTTTTTCACAGCTTCGCTTTTTAGTGATTTAAAGAATATATTTTTGTTATTTTTAAATTAAAATAAATTTTCTTCATTTTTTTACATGATTTTTTAAAATAAAAAACAAAGCAAAAGGAAACAAAACAACCTGTTGTACTAAACGCCAGAGCGCTAGCCAATTGGCCACCAGGCCGCCACAACTGTGAGAAACAATATTACAAAATGTATAAAAGAATTTAAAACAGTACTCTTTAATCACACATAATCGAACTTAGATCTCGTTCAAAAAATAGAACAACGGGTTAATTATCTAGTAAAAATGAAATATAGCCACTTGATTAAGAATGATCTGGCTTTTTGTTTGGACTAATGTACCTGCCATAACTATGTAATACAGTAGAACCTCTTTTAAGTCGAACTCCACAACTCGAAAAAATTTTTTTTGCTGCCTTCCCTTCAAGTCACAAAACCTCCATTACTCGAAATTTCCACCCTTTATAAGTCGAAATAATTTGAAATCCTTACAAGCTATTTTTAGTATATATTTTCCCTCCGTAACTCGAAAAATAAAAATTGGACCTCTGTACCTCGAACATTAGCAATGTTTGATTTTAAACCTTTGCAACTCGATCATTTGAAACTAATTACCTCTATAGCTCGAAGAAAAATAAGTTACCGACTTCAAGAATTTGCCGACAATGCACATCATTGTTTCTTAGAAAACAATGTATGAGTATACAGTAAATAGTATATAATGAGTGATATAGTAATGAGTATATAATTATATGAGTATACAATTCTATGAAACAGCCACTGGGAAGAAAAATAATGTTCTGCTCTTTATAGCTTAGATAATGCTACAGATAGAGAACGATCGAATTGTCTAAAAAGCAAAAAAAATAATAATAAATAAATAAATAATAATAACTGGCTTTTTTAATACATAAAATTTTTAATTTTAAGGTTGTTTCGGAATTATTTTGATTTTTTATTGTGGTACATAACATCACTTTTAAGTTGCAAATAAACATGTTTATTACCTCTGTAACTTGAATTTTTAATTGATTTTACCTCTCTAACTCAAAAAGTTAGAAAGAATCTAAACCTCTACAAGTCGAATATTTTCCTACAAAATCCGCGTAAGTCGAAATCCTCCATAAGTCGAAAACTCTATAACACGAATTATTTGGCGTCTCCCTTGAAGTTCGACTTACAGAGGTTCTACTGTATAAAGAATAAACATTCCTCCTAGAAAAACTATAAACAAATAACTAATAAACAGAAAAAGTAAAAATAGATAACTGACCACAAACAGTCAAACGGTGACGCTACTGCTGAATTCACAGTCAATTAACCTCTAGAAAAAGGAGAAAATATTGAATTTTGGTCTTTCATAGCTTTGCACACCTGAGTTACAAAAACGAAAGAGCAGCTGTTAATGCCGAAACCGGGAACGAACCAGAATCAATCGGGAGAAAGAGACAAAATACAAACATTGGATATTTATAGACAATAAAAAAAAAACGAACTGTTCGTTTCTTATTAATGAAGTCGATATGTACTACCCAACCACGCGTGAGCGTATTTGGCTAAACGAATGTGTATCCAATGTTTAATCAAAAATATTGACGTTTATATCAAGTTCTGTGTGAAATGGGTCTTCGTCTAGACACTTTTTCTGCTTCATTTGTAGAATGGTAAATTTCAGACACTAATCAATTTAGGTTGTTGTACACTGAATGAAAAATTATGCAAGAATATTTAGTACTACAGTGTCCAAAAGTAAGACTAATTTCCAATTTAAATTTCCGGGAATAATGTATTTCAATTTTTTTTTTTTGAGTTTGCTGGCACTGTCCTTGACATCTGTGTGAAATTGACGTCAAAAAATTCATTGGTGTTTGAATTACGCTTTGTTTTGTGAGATGCTAAAACTGATTCTGGCGATTTTAGAAATGTCTGAATTAATTGAGCAAAAGAACTTGCATTAAATTTTGTTTGCGGAAACATATAGAAAGTTGCAGAAGGCATTCGGTGAGCATTCTTCATTGGAAAGAAATGTTTACAAGTGGTATAAACTGGAGGAGATACTAAAACTGATTCCGGCGATTTTGAAATGTCTCTTCAATCGATTCAAAACGATGTCCCCGGAGTGATCTATTGAGTTTTAGGGCATATCCAGAAGTAGCACGATGCTAAATCAGGTGAATACGATGGTTGTGGAACGATATGGGTTTCATTTTTTATGAAAGAGTCACGAAGAATCAATGCAGTGTGAGCTGGTGCATTCAGTGTTTTTCGGTACCAATCAAGATTTGACGCTTTTGAGGCCCAAAACACCTTTCAAATGGAATTTTGAAATTCCATTTTTAAAAGATGTTGAAATTCCATATTAAAAACATCATCAGCAAGGTCTCTAATTGTAAATCGACGGTTTGCAAGGACCAAATTTTTAATTTTTGGACGTGAGCTTCGTCGGTTGAGTTTGGTGGTCTATAAAACCAGGAACGAACCAGAATCAATCGGGTGAAAGAGACAAAATGCAAACATTGGATATTATAGACAATAAAAAAAAACGAACAGTTCGTTTCTTATTAATGAAGTCAATATATACTACCCAACCGCGCGTGAGCGTATTTAGCTAAACGAATGTGTATCCAATGTTTAATCAAAAATATTGACGTTTATATCCAGTTCTGTGTGAAATGGTTCTCCGTCTAGACACTTTTTTTCTGCTTCATTTGTAGAATGGTAAATTTCAGACACTAATCAATTTTTTAGGTTGTAGTACATTGAATGAAAAATTATGCGAGAATAGTTAGTATATTTTTTATTTTACTAAGCAAATACAGAGACGTCTGGTGAATAAATGTAATTAATTAGCAGATGAAAGACCAGATAACTTAAAAAGAAATGAATGCGACATGACGAATATTAATATGTACAAAAATGTTCCAATGTAATAACTCTGGGAATTAAATTATGTTTCTAAAAATATCAACTCTTTGGAACTGAATTTTTTTAAGAACTTTTTATATACTTGAATAGAATTGAATGGCAAGTTTCAGATTGAATTCATTTTAATTATTTATAGTAATTATAAATTTTAAACTTGAAAAATAAATTATGATTTTTTTATATAATTATCATAAAATAAAAATATAATAATATATCAAAATATTAAACGATATACTATATTCAAATATACATATACTATTGGAAAGAATGTACATAAAATGAAAGATGGTTAAAAATGATAAAAAATAAATAAATAAAAAAATAAAAAATATTAACTCTTTACTTTTTAGAATTGAATTTATGAAGAAAATTTTATATGCTTGAATAGAATATCTTGAATGGCAAATTTTCAGATTGAATTAATTTTAAATATTTATAGTAATGATAAAGTTGGAAAATAAATGACTTTTTATATAACTATCATAAAATAAAATATGATAATATATCAAAAAAATATTAAACCATATATTTTTCAAATCTACATAAATATTGAAAAAAGAATGTACATAAAATGAAAGATGATTAAAAAGTTTTAAAAATATATTAATTCTTTTACTTTTCAGAACTGAATTTATGACGAAATTTTTATATGCTTGAATAGAATGTGTTGGATGGAAAGTTTTTAGAACGGAATTAATTTTAATTATTTATAGCAATAATAAGATTTTAAACTTAAAAAATAAATTATGATTTTTTTATATAACTATGATAAGATAAAATATAATAATATATCAAAATATTAAACGATATACTTTTCAAATAAACATACTATATAATTTAAAAAGATTGTACATAAAATTAAAGAGTGATAAAAAAAAGCATAAAAGGGAAAAAAAGAAATATCGACTTTTTTTAACTCTCTTTAAATTTTAGGAATACATGCCTTAATAATTTTTAAAAATTTATATTGTTAACAATGTCGCTCACGCACGTACTAAAAAAATTTATGACTCTATTCTGATAGAAAGGGCAGAAACACATGCAAATATATATGCAAATTAATACATGTACACAAAAACTTTGAAGGTTAAATTTAATTCATTATAAAACCAGTATAAGAAATGTATTAAATTCAGAACTAAATTGGTAAAAACGCTTTTTTTTGTTTTTTTCCCCAAAAAAGATTTTTATTATTCTTTATTTCGTAAAACATTCCCTGCATTTAAAATCACATTCAAAAAAGAATGAATTAGTAACAATAATTTGAAACATAAAAACAAGCCATACCTTTTATTGTTGAAATCGTCTCCGTCTGGGTAATCCTAGTTATGGAAATCAAAAAATGATGAAGGAAATCTATAATGAAAATGAAAATCATTTTAGAAAAAAAAAAAATGTAATAAAACTAAATATAAACATTTTAAATTATCTTTGTTCAATTATCCATACCTATATTACAAATATAAGTGGAAATGGAATTTTTTTAATTGTATTAACATTTATACATTTTTTTTTATTTTTAACAACAGCTAATGATATATAATTATCATTCAATATATACGAAAAAATACATAACACTATGTCTACAAACGAAAAATATATTTCCATTACTGAATGATAGTTATATAATATGTTATTTTTATGATATTCAATTCCTAAAATATATATATCTATTTTTATATATATATATATATATATGTGTATGTGATAGAATATATTTTATATATTAGCTAATGATTATTATAACAGTATAATAATAACATTATAGAATTACTCCTGAAAATTTTTAAAAAAATTATATTAAATTATAATTTGAAGTTCAAAGAACTTTTTTATTAATAACTCGATTAATAAAAATAATTAATATTAAAATAAATAACAATTTATTAACTAAAATTTATTATAGTACAAATTATCAATAAGGATTGGTTTGGTTGGGTTTGTCGCACTACAGTCAATTTTGTGCACACTTCAGGTTAGTTAGATGGGACCTACAGTTTAATATCGTGGTTCCGATCACTCACAAACATTCATGCCACCGCCAGGATTCGAATCTGAAGCTCGTGGCACCAAATGTCAGAGAGTTGGGGCAATGGAATACGCCATCAGACCGCTACGTTTATAGGAGTACTGCTATACTTGGTTCAAATAAAATGATATTTATGGAGTGAACCCTAATAAAACATGATTATTTACAATGAGAAATGTTGGTAAAAAATGTTGAAATGTTGGTAAAACTTGCATTCGAACTATATTAAAAGTTTTATCAAGTATAGCGAAATACTTCCACCATACAAATCTCGTATGGTGAAAAACAAACAATTTTTTCAATACCATTTTTTTTTTTTTTTTTCCCTTAGTATGGTCAAAAAAAAATTTTTTTTTACTAGAAAGATATATTTTCTTAAGTATAAACAGTATGTAAATCCAACAATTCAAAAGAGACTTGATATAATATTTGGTCATTATATCAATTTCGTTAGTATCAATAGATGAATTCATATTTATTCACTTCCTTCTCTAAACGAATTCATCTTATCCTATAATTAAGCAAAACAATGCCAAGCAACACTTATTCTGAGATTGCAAATGTTTAAACACCAAAGATTTAAATGCATAAGCAATTCTTATGTAGGTTAATCTGTAAGCGAGTGGCGAACTCCATTAAAGCAATCACGAGCGTGAAATCACTTTCTCTCTTCAACCGTTAAGACTTGCCAAAGGTAAAAAGTGACCCAGAAATGAGGAAAATACCACCCAACCAACCTACTCCTGTACCTGTCACGATTCTACTATTTTGAAGAGTTTTTATTAACAGTGCTTTTAGCATCTTTCCGTAAAGCAAACAAAAGCAATGCATGCATTTTGCTGTTCGGAAAAAAAACAAACACTATTATAAAAGATTACAGTAGTAGGTGGAATGTGTTACAAAGATAAGCATATAAATTCCTTGTGTTTAAACATGTATTATATTTAAATCCGATGAGGTAAATAATCAAATAATATATTCAGATATATTTCAATAATATATTTATCAGATATAGATATTTATTTGGCAGATATTTATCCAGTTATGGATATTTGGCAGATATTTATCCAGATATAGATATTTATTGCTGGTAGATATTCATCAGATATAGATATTTATTAAGGTAGATATTTATCCAGATATAGATATTAATTTGGCAGATATTTATCCAGATATAGATATTAATTTGGCAGATATTTATATTTTTTGGTAGATATTTATCCAAATATAGATATTTATTTGGCAGATATTTGTATTTTTTGGTAGATATTTATCCAAATATAGATATTTTTGGCAGATACTTATCCATTTTTATTTTTATTTAGATATTATTATTATTTTCTACTTTTGGCAGATTTTCATGCCTAAGATATTTATCATATTATTTATCGGATTATTGTTATACTATAATATATTATTTTTATGATAGTTACATAAAATATCACAATTTATTTTTCAAGTTTAAAAGTTTTCATTACTATCAATAAAATTTAATTCAGTCTGAAACTTGGATAAATGCCTGCCAAAAAGTAGAAAATAATAATAATATCTAAATAACTGCAAAAAAATGATTTTTAAATATCAAAAGATATTCAAAAAATGATTACAAACTTCGAACATTTTCAATTTAAACAAGAAAATATTTTTTTAAAAATATAAAACAATTCATAATATCGTCCATTTAATTTTTTTAATAATGGAAGTAAATTAAACCAAACGATTCTCTAACTATAGAAATTAAGCACTGATATTATTATATAACTAATTTATTATAAAAAATTATAGTTTTAAAAAATAATAAATTAATTAAAAATATTTAGAATTTATTTATCATTTTTTTTATGTTAGTATGTTCCGGATAAAAAATAATAATTTCAGAGCGGATTAATCTTTTGACTTCTTAAAATTTTATTTACATGTAATTTTATTTTAAATGTGATTATTTTTATTACATTTTTTTTTTTTGTGAATAATAAAAATATGCTGGTGAATGAATATAGACGATTTAATAAATTAAAAATACAAAAGCGAATTTTGCGTTGTAAAATTACAGCTTTTGGTTCATTAAAATTTTAAAATTTGTTTAAAAAAATCTTAATAAATAAATTTTAATAATAATTAAAATTTTAAATAATTTTTTAAAAATTATTTTTAAAATAAGAATTTTTTCGTGATTTTTTTAGTTGCCCACTTGATAAAAAAATTCAGATGTAAAAACAAAAGTTTTATAGTTTTAAAATTATAAGAAATGCTGGCACTGACACCCAAATCTCTTTGTTTTATGTATAAGAACGGTACACATTTACTCATTAAAAAATAATAATAAATCTACAAAAAAATTCTATTTTAAAGCTCTCTAAATACAAAATCATACAATAATCACTAAACATTAAACCGTTATTTCTATAAAAATTTAAAAAAGTAAATAAATCAATTTACACCTAAAGAAAATTCTTACACTGTTTTCAGGTCAGAAAATAAGATAAAAATCTATTTTTACTTTGTTCTATTTTTACCTATAAATAATTATTTACCTTGGCATACAGTTCAAAGGCAACTTCTAATCATGTAAAGTACGCACGACCATTATATTGGTAACCTATATCTTGTTGACCTCCGTTTTATACTCCGATTGTATTATAAACTCAAGAGTGAAAACAATACTGTATTAATCAAACATTTAACTAAGATATGAATAAAAAATATATGCCTTATTCAAATAAATTGGCGGATCTATACATTGAAGCTAAAAATAAACAACGATAAATTGTAACAAAATTAATAGAAGAACAAACATTGGTTATTTAATTATAGTGTCTTTATGATGAAGAATTTTTATTTATTTATTTATTTTTCATTTTTGACCTTGCGCCGTTTTCGAAATAAATAAATGGATAATTGCAAATAATATGAGAAATCACGCCATATTTATTAAAAATTCAGTTTCCATGAGAACATCACGAGTAGAATAGGTTGGTACATCTTGATGTACATTCTTTATTTCCCAATATGTATCAGCGATATTTCTTTCATTTTTTTTATTTTTTTTTACATTTGTTTATTTTGGTTCATTTATGTATGGTACAAATAGTTCACGGACAGACAATGATGGGAGAACATTATTTTTATGAAAAATTCAGTTAACTGTCCAGATTTGCTTGGCGTGCAAGAAAACCAAGAAACATCCCTTCAAGTAACTAGACAATTAATGTGAGACCCTTGCAGTGACTGCAATTGTCGCCGCCAATGGATTCAATCCCAAACCCTCCTGTTCACATAACCATTGAATCACGCTATATCAATGGAATATCTGCTATCGTCAATTCTAAAAAATACTTTATTTTTAAATAAATAACACACACCATAACATAACATAATATATAACATATAATAACACAATATGAAGGTATGGGTCCACTCATACCTACATATGTTTATTTCATTTTACACAACAAAAACTGTTTCTATTCATCTATTCAAGAACGTTTTTTGTTTCAAGTTTTGTATGTAAATCATCAGTTTTAAAACAAAATAATCTCTCATTAAATTTTATGGCACTAGAGATTAGGCAATCATCAAAGCACTATAGAATAGGCAATCACTATATCAAGACATTAGGCAAATTCTATATCAAGGGACTATGAACTAGGCAAACACCACATCAAGACACTAAGAAAAAGGCAAGCATTAGATCACATCACTATTGATTAGACACACGCTAGACAACATGTTGGCTAACACTGTCATAAAATTGAAAACTTTCTTAAACAATGAAATTTATCTTTATTTATTTATATATTTTAGAATTATCTTTTTCCATAAACATGTATTTAAAAATATATAGTTTTATGAAACTGAAAAAAAAAAAAAAAAAAGATTACTTAAAAAAGCATCTACACGAAAAAGAAATCAAAGATGATTATCCTACAACATGATGGCTTATTTGTGATGGTAGTCGGAATATTTGAGTTTGTACATTCGTTGAGAAACGTTTAGTTACAGACCACTTATTTGCTTAACAATTATCAGTAAATTAGCCTACTTTTGAGACCCCGATACAATTATTTCTTAAAAAGCACCTTCGCAGAAGATGCTACAGAAGAAAAATGGACACAGTTTTTAAATTGGAAGTGTAAAAGTTGTTTACCATTAAAAGCAAGCTTTCAATAGAACAAGAGGTAATTTCAGGTAATAAAAGCCTCCAGGAATAAATTTAAACGCACGAGTGGAAAGGACATTAGGCAGTCATTTGTGACTCATCCTTTTTCACTTTCATTGATGTGTAAATAGAACTGTATGTTCTCAAACCTGGTTTTCAGGAGCCTTAACTTTAAATCACACCCCATTTACACCTGAGTGCCCAACGTACTCAGAAAGCATACATCACGTGCCCAACGTACTCTGCGTATGTGTTTACATAAACATGTATTTAAAATTAATAATCAATTTCATTACCGTGCGCCAGAGAGCTAGCCACAATGGGCCATGAGGCCCCATGCACCATAAACAGGGCAAGCATAAGATGAAGGCATTAAAAACAAGACGAGCACTCAGATCAAGACATTATAGACTAGACAATCTGAAAATAATACGGACACAACACTAACATGAAAAATTAAAAAAATTTTAACAATTACATTTTTATTTATTTAGTCATATATTATATTTATATAAACATATATTTAAAAATATATATAATTTTATGAAACTGAAAAATAAATGTTAATTAAAAAATCACTAATAAAAAAAGAAATCAAAGATGATTATACAGATATGTTGGCTTATTTGTGATGTTAGTTGATTATTTTTTTTTGGTTTGTCGCTCTACGGTCGTCTTATGCAGCAGGGGCTAAACAGAACGAGACCCACAGTTTAAAGTACATACCGAACCACTATAAACATCCATGCTCCGGCAGGATTCGACCCCGAAGCTTGTGGTACCAACGCCAGAGCAGAGCCAATTGGCGATCAGGCCGCTCTAGAAGAGGCAATAGTAAGGGGTCTGCAGTGACTTGCAAGCAGCATGTTATATTTCATGTTTTAGACCTCGTCTCGAAAACCCGATAAGTTAGGTACAACAGGAAGTTTTCTTACTGTAGGTTGGAAAACCCCTCCTGGTAGACTAGAAAAGACCTCACAATTTGGAAATATTTGTTTTAAACATTATTTGAGACTGTACATCCATTGAGAAAAGTTTATTGGTCAATAGTCTTTCAGGCAACTTATTTGCATAACAATTATCAGTAAATTAGCCTACTTTGAGCCCACGATACAATATTTCAAAGCACCCTGCAGAAGATGCTTAAGAAGAAAACGAACACAGTTTTTACCTCGAAGACATGCAAAAAAAAAAAAAAAAAACTGTTGACCATTACTAAAGCAAGCCACTAGAACAAGAGGTAATTTCAGATAATAAAAGCCTCCAGGAATAAATTTAAACGCATCGAGAGGAGAGGACATTAGACAGTCATTTGTGACTCATTCATATTTTCACTTTCATTGAAACCCACCCGGGGCAGCAGATGTCTCTACGGTCATATGAGACCGGTACCTTTTCTGGCTTAAAGTGTTCCGGAACCACCACAAACATCCATGGCACCGCCGGGATTCGAAACCTGTATTGCCGAGCAATACACCATTATAGACAAGACGAGCACTAGATCAAGACATTATAGGTTAAACAAATACTAGACAACTTGCGGGGCAATATGCATACAACACTATCGTGAAAATGATACATGTTATGTTATGTTATTTATTATGTTATATACTTTATTTGATAGGTATTTAATGTTATATATTTTAAATCTATATTTAATATATCATATTTTTTGTATTATTATATCATATTTTTAAATACATAAACATGTATTTAAAAATAAGATATAATTTTATGAAACTGGAAAAAAGAAATGTTAATTAAAAATATGTACTAATAC
>BPLR01003118.1:0-105933 GCA_021605095.1 Caerostris extrusa | reverse complement strand
CTGCTAATAATAACTAAAACTCTTTTATCTTTTCTGCAAAACTCTTTAATTCCGCTGAGGGTTATTCAAAGGAGGGAAACTTCCAACCCAATCAGACGGAGCCGAAGAAATTACATTAAATGATGAGATGGAAGAAAACTTCTTCAAATTCACGTTTCATTACAGAACTAGTTAACTTGGGTCACGCGAATTCGACTGTCATTTTTCCTTGCTTTTTAAATAATGAAATTGACTAACAGAATATTTTCTCTGGGGCTGAAATGGTAGATTCGAGAATATGAACAATTTTGAGGAAATTTTAAAGGAAATTTCTCAAGCCTTTTATAACTTGTTTAATTATATCGAAATGGTGTATTTCACTTAACTAATTTTTATACAGATGAATAATAAAAGAAAAATAATTTTAAAGGTGAAATGACTACTTTTTAAAGAGCAATAATAAAATTATTAATAATTGTGATAAACGACAAAATTATTATTTGATATTCTATACTAGTGGTGGCCAACCCAAGTTATCTTGCTGGCCACTTTGGAAATGCATAATAACTCCGAGAACCGCATATAAAATTATATATCCCCATATTAGATTTAGACCCACTATAGACATTTTTTTTGGAGTGAAAATGGAAACATAATGAGTTTTTGTTATTGTATTTACTGTTATTCTTACATGTAAACATAGATAATACAATAATAATAATAATTTAAGAACAATAATGAAATTATTGCTCTTTATAGGTCTAAATCTAATATTTTATAAACGCACATTGTAAAGAAATATATAAGACTAAAAATGAAATAGAAAAAATATATAAATATAAACGAAATAAAAAAAAAATGAACTAATTAAAAATATTTATTTAAAAAAAAGCAAATTTTCCCTTGAAACTGAGAGTCTGGTTTGCCATGCTAGCAACAATCAATTAAATTTTGAGAACTCATAACTGTCAACTCATAAATAAAACAGGCAATATCTGTCATATATTTGCAAGAATAGTATTTTAAAATCAAAAAGTTAATTTTTTTCTCATAATCTCGACAGTTAATTTTTGAATATATGGATGCACATATAATGTATTTTTGAATACATTGTTTTTCACTACTTTGGTGATTATAAATATATTTTGTAAAAGTGTGATAAATAACACGGGCCTGAAAAATTTTCAAGGTAGGCCGCGGGTTGGCCACCCCTGTTCTATACTGAAGTAGTCTTAAACAATAATTATGCCTACTTTTAGTTGCAACTTTTGAACTATTATTTTCCTTACAATCCAAAAATATTTTTGAACAATTTACATAAATTTTGACATTTCTTTTTATTATAATAATACAATTCACAAATTCAAATTCAAATTAATCTCTTTGATATCGTTCTTCAATTTTATTGTGCAAAATAAATAAAACAAGTAATATAACAAAAAATTTTTAAAGTCAATTCCTACTTTTTTTTTCACTATATTGCAGAAAGTCTATTATAAATAATTTTCATTCATTTTTTTTAGTTTATGTGGCGTCATCTATTGGTGGATACATGCAGCTTAAATCTAAAAAAAAAAAAATACTAAAATGAATTAATTAAATTTAATTACTGAATTAATATTTGAAAAACTGTATTAATTATCAAGTGTCATCCACTGCAAGTTCAAAAAAGTCTATTTGAGCTTGAGTGGATGAATAAAAGCATTTTATGAACGATTGAAAATTTGAACAAGATATATATATAGGAGAGTATGAGCTAATAGAATGAATTGAATAATAAAAATAATCTGATTAAATTCAAATTCATCTCCTTGATATCGTTCACTAATTTTATTTTGAAAAATTTAAAAATAACCAAATTAAAATTAAAAATCTCCATGATATCGTTCTCCAATTTTTTTATGAAAAATATATAAAATAATAAAAATAATGTCTTATACATGGAGTATCTATAAATGATAACTTTCTGTTCCAATTTGCTGCTATTCGTCGTAGTAATAGTGGCGATTTATTAATTTATTATTTGTTCCTTTAACTAATTTTATTATTTTATATTTTATTCGTTTATTTCATTAAAAAATAAAATTATATTATTCATTTCAATTATATTCTGAAAGATATATGTTGCTGTTTCATGTGACAAAATCGGAACTCAATCCTTTTACATAGAACAATACAACAATTAATTCAAAATTACACACTGCAAAATATTAAGAACGCATAATATTTTGACAATATCAAAACAATAATAATAATAATTTTTTATTTAATATTTATTTAATTTATTATTCTAAAAATAAGTAGAAGTTAGAAAATATTGTTCATCTATCAATCTAAGCAATACCTATAAATAAAATCCTTTCTCGGCTAAATGATAATAATTAATTCTGTTGCGTCAAAACCCAGGTCCCCGTGCTTAGGGGAAGTCAACGCCCTTATGTCCAGTAAATATTCGGTCTGTGGGGGTGTCTGGCAGGGGTGAGATGACGGGAGAGAGAGAAAGAATGTAAGAAAGGCAGTTGAACTTCTGTAACCAAAGAAAGGTCGTGTGGCCAGTCCATCCTCGAGTGTGAAGGCTGTCTAAATAAAAGAGTTGAACAACTGTGACCAAAGAGAAAGGTCGTGTGGCTAGTCCATCCTCGAGTATGATGGCTGTCTAAATAAAAGAGTTGAACAACTGTGACCAAAGAGAAAGGTCGTGTGGCTAGTCCATCCTCGAGTATGATGGCTGTCTAAATAAAAGAGTTGAACAACTGTGACCAAAGAGAAAGGTCGTGAGTGGCTAGTCCATCCTCGAGTATGATGGCTGTCTAAATAAAAGAGTTGAACAACTGTGACCAAAGAGAAAGGTCGTGTGGCTAGTCCATCTTCGAGTGTGATGGCTGCCTAAATAAAAAAAGGAGATTAATTTATACAGTCCACATCAAGTGTTTTGTTTGAGTTTATTTGTGTGTGACCGAGCTATCGAACAAATTCAAAAATGCAATTTTAAGTGTTATCGTTTTTAAGTTATGCTGGAACAAACCCACATACATTTGCTGAAATTATGAGTAGAATTTTTTGGTGATATACAGAGTTGAAATAAGTTGGATAAAGATATATAAAAGCGACTTAAAATTAGGTGAATAAAATATTGCTAATTATTTTTTATGTTTAAATTATAAGATCAATTATTACACGATCATGCAAAATTTAAAAACATCATTTCAATTCCTTTTCGAAATACTCCTGTTTCTTACATTCTAATATTTTAATATTTATGATTAAGAGTTACATTTATTATTTGTGATACATTTAACTAAAAATTAAAATAGACAACCATTTTCTCAATAATAGATGTGATAAAAATCAAAGCTCAGAAAATTAAATGAAAAATTGAAGATATCTTCCCTCCTTGGCGCAACTGCCCCATGGTGGGAAAAGACAGTCTGTCTACTGGCAGATTTCGAGACAGGAGATGTTTCCTTTTACGAGGTAGGGTTGCCAGCCATATGCGTAATGTTTTACAGTCATATTAGACCAGGAACTACGGTTTAAAATGGATTCCGAACCTTTGCAAGTATCAATGGCACCACCGGGACTCAAACTCGAAACCTATGCTACCGAGCTCAAGAGTGCTAGTCATTCGGCAATTCAGGCTCCAGTACAAAAAATTAATGAGAAAATATCATTTCTCAAAATTGCTATAAAACTCAATATTCGTCAGTATACTAAGATATAGGTACACAAAATAACGTAACCGTTAATTTAGCTAACAGTTTTTTCAATTCTTCTATTAGCTCACACTCTTCCTATATATATCTTGTTCACATTTTCAGTCGTTCATAAAATACTTTTTATTCATCCACTCAAGTTCAAATACATTTTTTAACTTGTAGTGAATGACACTTGATGTTAATGCAGTTTTTTCAAATATTAATTCACTTCATTAAATTTAATTAATTAATTTTAGTTTTTTTAGATTTAAGTTGTATATATCTACCCATAGATGGCGCTAGATAAATTTTAAAAAAAATGAAAGAAAATTATTTATAAAGGACTTTTTGAAATATAGTGAAAAAAAGTAGGAATTGACATAATTTTTTTTATTTTTATATTGCTTGTTTTAGTTTAGTAGGATTATTTCATATCAAATAGATACATAATACCATCTAAAAGAAAAGGTTTTTAAATAATTAATTATAGAATACTACTTTGAAGTTTTTCCCTCTTTCAAAGAAATGCTGTATTTAATTTCGTGCGACTCTCAAAAGATAAATGCAAAAAAAAAAAAAAAAAAAAAAAAAAAAAAGAAAAAAAAAATTATATATATATATATTTATCGAAATTACAGAAAAGAATAAAAAAATATTTCCTTTGTTTGAAAATAAACTTCAAATTCTTCATCATTCATTAAAAACCTTTTAACAATTTCTTTCAATTAAAGGTAATAAAAAAATCGAGTACAAAATATTTAATACCTGAGGCATTTCTAATTTTTGATCTATGCAACTTAACTACCTTCAATTCTTCAACGAAGAACAAAAAAACCGTTACTTAACAGACTCTTGTCTATAGAAATAAGATATCTTTTTTTTAAAGCAAGATATTGTTTAAAGTAAAAGCGATAAGCTCATAAAAATAATTACTTTACTTCAGCTTCTAGCAATATTTTAAGCATTCTTATAAAAGAAGTTGCGCGAATAGTTTGATTATCTCAAATTTCCTGGAGTAGGCTACATTGTGATGCAAGTTTCATTAAAATTGCAAAGATCGTTGAAGATTTAAGCACTTATAATGACTTTTTTTTTCTGCGGCGTAAGTATTACAAATTACTGAGTATAAAATGAAAGAAAAAAAATTTACGCAAAGCAAAAAAAGTATCTTAAAATATTTATCTATTACAAAAAGAATTTGATTTTTTTCTTTACTTATTAAATCATTTGAATAACATCTACACGGTTTTCTACAAATAAAATTTGCATATTTATCGATGATTTTATAAAGTGTTATTAAAATTATAGCATTTTTTTCGTTATTCGTTACTATACAGAGTGGTTATAATTAAAGTGACCCTATTCAGACCTCTCTGAAGCCTGTTCTTCCTAACGGTTTTTGATGTTTACGGTATAAATTCATTTAAAAAGTTTTTAGTTGATAGATCTGTTCACTAACAATGGTCATAAACTTAAAAAAAAATAAACTTGAATAAAATAAACTCAAAATATATGAGGCAAAAAAGTAATTTGAAAATTGTCACACAACCAATCACCATCACATGCTATTTCCCTGTTTTTCATTTATAATGCGTATGGCTCCAACATTAATTGTCATAGAAGATTTAGTTTGTCAGATTATTACAAGATCTCTTGTAGGCTGTAATTCTACACAAATATACTTTCTTCATAACATTTACCAAAAATTAAAAAAGCATTATTTTTTTTTTTTGTAACCCTCGACACAGGTTCATATCTGCTAATTTTAAAAAGCCAAAGACCACCAAACTTGAAAAATGATATAAAATTAATCTACAGTTAAACTTTTCAATTCCTACTATTAGCTCACACTCTCCCAATATATATCTTGTTCTTTAATTTTCAATCGTTCATAAAATACTTTTTATTCCTCCACTCAAGTTCAAATACATTTTTTTGAACTTGTAGTGGATGACACTGGATGTTAATACAGTTTTTCAAATATTAATTCATTAATTAAATTTAATAAATTAATTTTAGTTTTTTTTATATTTAAGTTGCATGTATCTAATAATAGATGGCAGCAGATGTAAGAGGAAAATTTCAACTTTATTTGTAAAGGACTTTTCTGCGATATAGTGAAAAAAAGTAAGATTTTTTTATATTACTTGTTTATTTGATAGATCTTTCCACCAACAATTGCCATAAACTTAAAAATATCCAAAATAAACTTGAATAAGTAATATAAAAAAAAAAAATTAAGTCAATTCCTATGTTTTTTCACTATATCACAGAAATTCCTTTATAAATAATTTTCATTCGTTTTTTTTAAGTTTATCTGGCACCATCTATTGGTAGATATGTGCAACTTAATTAACTTGCAACTTAACAACTTGAAACTAAAATTAATTAATTAAATTTAATTAATGAATTAATATTTGAAAAAACTGTATTAACATCCAGTGTCATCCACTACAAGTTAAAAAATGTATTTGAACTTGAGTGAATGAATAAAAGTATTTTATTAACGATTGAAAATATGAACAAGATATATATAGGGATAGTGTGAGCCAATAGAAGGAATTGAAATGATATAAGATTCATCTACAGTAAAAATATTTCAATGATAAATTTTTCCAACAACAATAGCCATAAACTAAAAAAAAAGATATACTTGAATAAAATAAGCTCAAAATGTGGTGAGGCAAAAAGTAATTGAAAATTGTCACCGTCACATATTATTGTTCTGTTTTTCATTTATTATGCCTGTGTCCCCAACATTACTTTTTACAGAAGATTTAGTTTGTCAGATTATTACAAGATATGCTGTGAACAAGGATTATTGAACTACGTGACGGTAGGAACACTGCTTTAATATTTGATAACCTGCTTAGCTATTGGTGGACATGTTTTGTCGAAAATAATTCATTTAATGATCCATGATGGTTGAGAATGCTTATTTAATTATTTACTTTCCATACTTAAAAGCCTCTTTCGAATTTTGCAGAAGAAAATGCTGCAGCGACGGTACTTTAAATTCACTGGAGACTTTTTGGACAGTAATCCTCAAGAAATGAGGCAACCAACCTAACGTCACGCAAGCAATAAACACGAAAAAAATAATCTTGTCGAAAACTGAATATTTTATTGTGGCACGAACGGGGAGCTTGGTTTGAAATAGTTCTTGAATAGTTATGGGAACTCTGGTATTATATTCCTCATGGCTACTTTGTGCATCATATATCTATCTATATATATTAAAGATTGTATAAGTATTGAAGAATGTTTTTTTTAATGCACCATTTTTTCAATTCTTTCTATTAGCTCACACTCTTCCTATATATATCTTGTTCAAATTTCCAATCGTTCATAAAATATTTTTCATTCATCCACTCAAGTTCAAATACATTTTTTTAACTTGTTGTGGATGACACTTGATGTAAATACAGTTTTTTCAAATATTAGTTCATTAATAAAATCTAATTAATTAATTTTAATTTTAACTTGCATGTATCTAATAATAGGTGGCTCCAGATGTAATAGGAAAAATTTGACTTTTATTTGTAAATGACTTTTCTGCAATAGAGGGAAAAAAAAAGTAGAATTGAATATAAATTTGTTTTTTTTTATATTACTTGTTTATTTGATAAATCTACAATTGCCAACAATTGTGGATCTACAAGATCGACAATTGCCAAATACTTAAGAAAACAAAATAAACTTGAATAAAATAAACTCAAAATATGGTGAGGTAAAAGTAATTGAAAATTGTCACCGTCACATATTATTACTCTTTTTTCATTTATTATGCCTATGTTTCCAACATTACTTGTCATAGAAGATTTAGTTTGTCAGATTATTACAAGATATGCTGTGAGCAAGGATTATTGAACTACGTGACGGTGGAACACTGATTTAATATTTGATAATCTGGCTTAGCTATTGGTGGACATGTTTTGTCGAAAATAATTCTTTTAATGATCCATGATGGTTGAGAATCCTTAGTTAATTATTTACTTTCCATACTTAAAAGCCTCTTTCGAATTCTGCAGAAGAAAATGCTGCAGCGATGGTTCTTTAAATTCAGTGGAGAGTTCTGCTGGACAGTAATCCTCAAGAAATGAGGCGACCAACCTAACGTCACGCAAGCAATAAACACGAAAAAATAACCTTGTCGAAAACTGAATATTTTATTATAGCACGTACCGGAAGCTTGGTTTGAAACAGTTTTTGAATAGTTATGGGAACTCTGGTATTGTATACCCCATGGCTACTTTGTGCATCATATATATATATTGAAGATTGTATAAGTATTGAAGAGTGCTTTTTTTTTTAATGCTCCATTTTTTTCTTCTTAGCCTATGCAAGATTTCTAAATGTTTAATGGAAAGATGTTTGAATTATTTGAAATTTAAATACTAAAAACTAATAAATATATTGTAATTTTATTTTTAACAAATGTTTATGTTCAATTTTGGGGGTAATTGATTTACACAAAATGGATATATTTATTTCTTAAGTTAAATGTAGCATTTTTCAATGTATGACGTAAATATTAATCAAAGTGGCTTTGAAAATTTGACTCATTTGTTTATGTTCATGACTTTAGAGTGCTAATTGTAAAGTAAATCTTTCAATATATTCTCACTCAGTAAATATATTTATTTTCTTCAGTTAAATGTAACATATTCCAATGTATGAAGCAAATCTTTTATACATGATATCAAAGTGGCTTTGCACATTTTTGACTAATTAATTTATGTTCTTGACTTTGGAGGGCTAATTGATTACACTAATAAATTTGAAAACCCAAATTTGGAAAATGATATAAAAATTTTCTGAAAGGACCAAATGAATGCACCAAATTTGAAAATGATATAAAATTCATCTATAATAAACAATTTTTACTTGATAGATCTTTCCACCAACAATGGCCATAAATTTAAAAAAAAAATAAACTTGAATAAAATAAACTCAAAATATGGACAGGCAAAAAAAGAAATTGAAAAGTGTCACACAAGCAATCACCGTCACATACATATTATGCCAATGTTTCCAACATTACTTGTCACGGAAGATTTAGTTTGTCAGATTATTACAAGATTCTCTTGTATGCTGTGAACAAGGATTATTGAACTACGTGACGTTGGAACACTGGTTTTATTATTTGATAACCTACTTAGCTACTGGTGGACATGTTTGTCGAAAATAATTCATTTTAATGATCCATGATGGTTGAGAATCCTTAGTTAATTATTTACTTTCAATACTTAAAAGCATCTTAGAATTCTGCAGAAGAAAATACTGCAGCGATGGTACTTTAAATTCAGTGGAGACTTCGACAGTAATCCTCAAGAAATGAGGCGACCAACCTAACGTCACGCAAGCAATAAACACGAAAAAAATAACCTTGTCGAAAACTAAATATTTTATTGTATCACGTAACGGAAGCTTGGTTTGAAATAGTTCTTGAATAGTTATGGGAACTCTGGTATTATATTCCCCATGGCTACTTTGCGCATCGTATATATATATATATAGAAGATTGTATAAGTATTGAAGAGTGCTTTTTTTTTTTAATGCACCAGTTATTAGTTTCTTTGTCTTTTAAAGGTTTCTAAATGTTTAATGGAACGATGTTAGAATTATTTTAAATTTACATACTAAAAACTAATAAATATTGTAATTTTATTTTTAAAAATTGTTTATGTTCTTGACTTTGGAGGCCTAATTGATTTACACTAAATGAATATATTTATTTTCTTCAGTTAAATGTAACATTTTTCAATGTATGAAACAAATCTTTTATACATAATATCAAAGTAGCTTTGAAAAGTTTTGAATCAATAGTTTATGTTCTAGACTTTGAGGGCTTATTGATTAGACTCAATGAATATATTTATTTTTTGAGGTTAATTGAAACATTTTTTCAATTTATGAATCAAATCTTTTAAGCATGATATCAAAGTAGCTTTGAAAAAATGAATCAATTGTTTATGTTCTTGAATTTGGAGGGCTAATTGATTACACTCAATAAATTTGGAAAACGATATAAAATTCGGAAATGACCAAATGAATGCACCAAATTTGGAAAATGGCATAAAATTCATCTATAATAAAAAATTTTACTTGATAGACCTTTCCACCAATAATTGCCATGCACTTAAAAAAAAAACTTGAATAAAATAAACTCTAAATATGGTGAGGCAAAAAGTAAATGAAAATTGTCACACAACCAATCATCATCATATGCTATTACATTGTTTTCCTTTATTATGCCTATGTTTACAACATTACTTGTCACAGAAGATTTAGTTTGTCAGATTATTACAAGATTCTCTTGTATGCTGTGAACAAGGATTATTGAACTACGTGACGGTGGAACACTGCTTTAATATTTGATAACCTACTTAGCTACTGGAGGACATGTGTTGTCGAAAATAATTCATTTTAATGATCCATGATGGGTTTGAATATTTAGTTAAATATTTACTTTCCATACTTAAAAAAGCCTCTTTCAAAATTCTGCAGAAGAAAATGCAGCGAAGGGTACTTTAAATTCAGTGGAGATTTGGACAGTAATCCTCAAGAAATGAGGCAACCAACCTGAGTCACGCAGGCAATAATCACGAAAGAAAATAACCTTGTCGAAAACTGAATATTTTATTATAGCACGTACCGGAAGCTTGGTTTGAAATAGTTTTGAATAGTTATGGGAACGCTGGTATTATATTCCCCATGGCTACTTTGTGCATCATATATCAATATATATATATTGAAGATTGTATATGTATTGAAGAGTGTTTTTTTTAATGCACCAGTTATTAGTTTTTGTCTTTTAAAGATTTTAAATTTTTAATAGAACGATGTTTGAGTTATTTGAAATTTAAATACTAAAAACTAATAAATATATTGTAATTTTATTTTTAAAAAATGTTTATGTTCTTGACTTTGGGGGTAATTGATTTACACTAAATGAATATATTTATTTCTGAATTAAATGTAACATTTTCAATGTATGAAGCAAATATTTAAAGCATGATATAAAAGTAGGTTTGAAAATTTGTGAATAAATTGTTTACGTTCTAGACTTTGAGGGCTAATTGATTACGATCAGTGAATATATTTATTTCTTAAGTTAAATGTAACACTTTTTTTTAATTTATGCAGCAAATATTTTATGCATGTTACCAAAGTATCTTTGAAAATTTATAAAACAATTCTTTATGATCTATACTTTAGAAGGTTCAGTACTCAAGGACTCAATAAAAATATTTATTTTTAGGTTATATGTAACATTTTTCAATGTATGAGCAAATCTTTTACACATGATAAAGTAGCTTTGAAAATTTATGACTCAATTGTTTATGTTCTTGACTTTGGACTGCTAATTGACTACACTCAGTAAATATATTTTATTTCTTAAGTTAAATGTAACATTTTTCAATGCATGAAGCAAATAGTTATACATGATATCAAAGTAGCTTTGGAAATTTGTGAATCAATTGTGTATGTTCTTGACTTTGGAGGTTTAATTGATTAGACTCAATAATTATATTTATTTCTTAAGTTAAATACAACATTTATCTATGTATAAGGCAACTATTTTATGCATGATATAAAAGTAGCTTTGGAAATTTAAGAATCAATTGTTGATATTCTTGGCTTTGGAGGGCTAATTGATTTACTCTCAGAAAATATATTTATTTCTTAAGTTAAATGTAACATTTTTCAATGTATGAAGCAAATCTTTTATGCATGATATCAAAGTAACTTTGAAAGTTTAGCAATCAATTGTTTATGTTCTTGAATATGGAGGACTAATTGATTACACTCAGAAAATATATTTATTTCTTAAGTTAAATGTAACATTTTTCAATGTATGAGGCAAATCTTTTATGCATGATATCAAAGTAGCTTTGAAAATTTATGAATCATTTGTTTATGTATTTTGAATATAATTTTTCTAGTAATACGTTAATAATTAATGTTTAATGTTAACTTTTATGAAGAACATGTTAAGAAAAAAATAGCTATGAAAGAGTATAAATCATTTCTCACATTTATTTGACAGTGTCTATATCAAAAAGACAAACTTGAGTTTGCTAAATTATAAGTATCCAATTTACTTCCCAAACTCATCTATTTACTTTAATGTTATTAGTTCACTGGAACTTTATAAATTTAAATGTGCTACTTTTCAATATTACCTGAAAAACTGTTCAATACAAATTGAATAAAATTGTTTAATTGATTCATATTCATATATTATTTTATTGATATTCATATATTATTTTTTAGGAAGAAAAATTAATGGCAATTAAATAAATGATTCTCAATTTATACCATAAAACTGAGTTGCAGGTATACAAATTTAACATAATATATATATGTGAAGTATATATAAGTGTGAAATGAATTCATGTTCAAAATTCAAGTTCATTAGAAATTTGTTATATATATATATATATATATATATTATTTCCAATTGCAGATCATGAACAGTTACAGCAAAAAAAAAAAAAGAACAATGAAAAATAAAAAAAAAGAACAGGAAATTTGTTATATAGATAGCTAAATAGTGTTTGAATACACATGTAATGTATTATTACTATGTTAATATTCGAAATAATAAAAATCAACTTAGAGCCTAAATTATTAAATTAAATCAGGAAGGAAATATATATTACCCATTTCAATTCCAAGCCATATTATTAGAATATTAACATTTTACCTTTTCATGAATATGTTATTGATAAGTTATAATAATTATTCCATTTTATAACCATGCTTCCTCCTACTCACTGGCAAGAGTGCTCCCTGTGGCGTTCAGGAGAAATGGTCAGTTGGCTTCGAGACTCCTATTGTAACTGTGCTTCCTCCAACAGAACAGAAACACATCTAGGCCTATTGTAACTGTGCTTCCTCCTACACACTGACAAGAGATCCCCTGTGGCGTTCAGGAGAAATGGTCAGTTGGCTTCGAGACTCCCTCCCGAGAAGTACAGCGTAACATGAGCTTCCATTGAGAACATTTAGTTTATAGTCTCTCATCCCAGGGAAAAATATATTTACTGCAACCGAACGCATTAGTTGGCCTACAGACACTCACCCGGGGAGAAATTATAGTAAGCACACCCTGCGCGTATCCGATTTTCGTATTTTTGGCTTAGAATTGGAATCTTTTCACGAATCTATAATTATCTGTTTTTAAATGCGTTATATATTGTATGTGTGAGTCTGGTTGCCAATCTAGTTGCAAACCTACACCCTACAGTTTATTATTAAAGACGTTCTTTCTTAAAAAGTGTCTGGCAAAAATATTCTTAATAGAATATTTATATATAAAGTCAGTGAGACTCTTTTCGCTATTGCAAATAATTTTTCTTTTGATTTCTGTTGTCAGCAATTTGATATTTATTAAGTTCTGTTTACATTAAATGTCTTAGTCCTTTTCTTACATTCTCTACACAATCCTTCAGCTTTCTACCATAATAAAATCTTATAATTAAGACAAAAAAAAAAAATCGTATAATAGAGTCCTAAAAAGATATTGTAGACAAAGCACTAGCTAAATGAAGTCCGTTGAAAGTCTGCTGTATTGATTTCAGATAATGACAGAGAAATCTCTTTGCCCAAAGAACCAGAAAGCAACACGGATTCCGCAGACGAGGCTAAACGCTATTCTGTATAACACAGTTTAACAAACAAGTAACTGGGCCACCAGAGGAGCAGTTCTGTCTCTTTCGCATCAGTTTAATTGAAAATGTCTCTACTAGGGACGTTTTATCGGATTAGGTCAAGAAACAACATTAATCAGAAATTCTTTTTTTTTTCTCTTTCAATTTAGAAATGGCGCTGTTCCCAAAAACTAAAACGAGATTTTGGAGTGAATGGAAAGTAGAATGTATACGAATGATTGTTATTTATCGATAAATTTTGTTTGTTCAAAATGAAAAATATTTATTTAATCTAATGTGTAATTTTTAAAAGATTTATGAAAAACTTGTAAAATTTTTGTATAATAGATATGCGTCAAATGGCTTATAATTTTTCTTTGTAATATAGAAAAAAATCTTAGTCGACAAGTAATCGAACAATATTTTTTTAACGATAACAATATTTAACAATGTTTTTAACATTATTTTAAGAATATTTTTTTAACGATAACAATATATTAACAATATTTTTATAATGATATCTATATTTTTTAACGATGAAAATATTTTTTAACGATAACATTATTTTAACAATGCCTTTTTAACGATACCAATATTTTAACATTTTAACAATATTTAACAATATTTTTAACATTAAATATTATTTTAACAATATTTTTAACATTAAATATTATTTTACAATAACAATATTTTTTAATGATAATAATATTTTAGCAATATTTAACAATATGTTTAAGATTATTTTAACAATATTAACAACATTATTTTAGCAATATTTTTCTTCAACTACTGCAGACACTCACAAGACAATATAAAAGTTGAAATCAATCGTCCTCGCTTTATTAAACAAAAACTTCAACATGTATTACATTTAAACTGTAACATATTTTGTATTTGTGCCTTTTTGAGGAGATTATGGTCCATTATGGTCTTATCGGACACGTTTGTTGTTTCAGTACTTTCAACATAACGCAAACCACCATTTCCCTTAAATTGTGAATTATCAGCGCACGCACATCCAACGTTCATTCTCGGTAATTCAAATGCATGAAGCATTATGTCACCCATTTTTCTGAAACCAATAACCTGCATGATTTATGGGAACGCAATTAACATGGCAACATAAGCTAAATATCCCGCAAATCGTAAACTTACTGTTTGAGTGACAGGCCCGGTTTGCTGCATATTGAAAGTAACAAAATAAGCACTTGTTATATATACTTTAGATTGAAGATTTTCCTCAGCCTGAGAATGTGGACGACAAGTATAAATGGGTTAGAATTAAGAGTTATGATTTTGAAAACAAAGAAGAAAATGAAGAAGGATAATGATCAGGGAACAAAGAGTAAAATACCTAAAAGAAGATACGATGAAGAATTGAAGTGGGAAAGAAACTGTGAGAGTTTCAGAATAATTATCGTGACAGGTAGATGGATTGGTTAGTATGGTGGTTTGAGCAGTAACGATCAGTTGAGTATGAATATTTGTGTTTTTTCATTGTTGTGAGCGAAGAAGACTTGATTGCTAATTAATGAATTAAGACGTTAATAATTATGTTTTGGAAAATATCCTTGCATACTTTTTACAATTCTTCAATTAGTTTAATATGAAACGTAATGATTTGTTGGATTCTATTTCGAATGATGTGTATCTTTCTATTTGTTCGTACTGCGAGTTCCCAGATAGATGCTATATACATAAAATGGGTCTTGTTTATAAATGACGGCTTTGTTTTGGAGAGATAGTTTTGAGTATCTGTCGTTTAGAGGTAGACTTAAGCGTATTTCTTCTCGAAATTTTATTTGATAAAGTCGATATCGATTCTAATAGTGAGTATTTCAGATATTTAATTTCATTCACTATATGGTTGTGTTAAACATTATAGTGCTTGAAGCCTCTCTTATTTATACCATTCAAATGATTGGGAAATATCTAGATCAAAGCTCTATTGACTTCTCTGAATGGTCAAAATTCAAAATTCAGATTAGTCCAATCTTTGACTTTTACAATTAAAAAAAAAAAAAAAGAACTGATTATAATACTACCTTGATTTAACACTGATTGACAACAATTTTCTGAATGCTAGACTAATATCTGCCATATTTAATATAACCTCAGAAACATTCATGGAATCAGTTGATTAAACAATGACGAATTATATTTAACAACGAAAGAATACTATTATTTTTCTTGCAGAACAATTTTGGTCCGATATTCGTACAAGGGTAAAACCCACACAAAAATAGATTTAATGATTATTCTTATTGTACAAATCAATTTGTAGTTATTGATTCATCAAAGTTATGAAAATAACTATAATGCAACACAAAAAATAAACCGTGTAATTGTAGCCAATTGTAGCCGTGCTTCCTCCTACACACTGGCAAGAGCGTTCCCCTGAGATTCAGGAGAAATGGTCGAGAAATGTACTTCCTACCGAGAGGAAGTACAATGCAACCTGCGCGACCGCTGAGAAATCTCTCAACCCGAGAAGAAATACATTAAGCGGATCCCGGCGCATTGGTTTACAGACTCTCACTGGAAGAGGAACCATATTTCGCTCACCCTGCGCATATCCGAATATTGGGTTTTCGGCTTAGAAATGGAGTTCTTCCACGAACCTGTAGTTATCTGCCTTTAAATGTGTTAATTATTGTATGTCTTTAATTGTATATGTGTGTGCGTGCGTGTGTTTTGTGTAGGTGTATCAATAAAGTTGTGAGTTCTCCAACCTGTTACTCAAGTATCTCAACCCAACCACAATTACAATCTGGTTGTCCAACCTGCACTATAAAATTCATTTTTAATTATAAAGAAAGTTTGTTTTTAAGAGCATTTGAATAGTCTTGAAGAAACTGTAAATATTCCTTGCAACTTCTTATACACAGGCAAAAATTAAATCAATAAGTTAAGAAAAACATTTATTATCTGTGATACATAAAATATGTCAAATAAAACTTTATTTTACATTTCTTCGATCGATATAAAAATCGATAAAATTCAGTTGTGTAAATCGTTCATGAAAGTAAACATCATTATTTTTCGATGTTGTTTATTTTTTATGGAACCTAAAACTCAATATGCAAAGCTAAGAAAAAAAATAAAATAAATAAATAAACGCAGATGTGTCCTTCAAATGTAAATAAGAGAGTAAATTCATCAACACATTAAAGACGCAGCTGAATATATAAAAGATCTAAATATTTACGCAGAGAAAAATTTCTGTAATCCTTCTCATTTTGTAAGGAAGTACGTTAACGAAGTTTTGTTTATCTTTTGCAGAAGAAAGCTTATTTAAATAAGAAAATCAAAATACCTTCAATTTTTTTTTTGTAGAATAGCTAGTGAATCAGTTTATCCCAAGTAACAATAAAAATAGGATGAATGCTGTTGAAGTTCTTTTAAGGAAATAAAATAAAAATTTAGTCATTGCAAAGTGAATTATCTAGAAGATAAACTGCGTATAAGAAACAAAAATAATGAAGAGAATTTTTTTTTTTTTTTTTGCTGTAACGAAATAAGCACATATATATATTTTATCTTTTAAAAAATTTCATAATATTTTTGCTTCTATTAAAAGTGATTTAAATGCATGAACTGACAATTATAATTTATTTAAAGATAAGTTAAGCATATATAGGGTTATAAATAATAAAAAAATATAATTTTTTAATAAAATATAAAAAAAAAAGAATTTTTTTAATAAAATTAAAAAATAAAAGGTAAAAAATATAATTTTTTAAATAAAATGTAAAAAAGATACATATTTTAAATAAAACATAAAAAAAATAACAAATATAAAAATGACACTATAAACGCAACAGCACTAATAACAATACAAAAGCACTATGCCTTAGATACAAATGCCTAATATACTTTAATTTATTTAACCTAAATAAATGAGAATATTTTAATAATATTATTAATTCTAATAACATTTATGATTTTGAAAATACTTAGAAATTATAACAAATAGTTACAATCTGGTTGCCCAACGTGTACACTACAATTTGTAATTGAACATATACTGCAATTAAAATAAATTTAAAAATAATTTTTCAACTTTAAAATCGAAAACAAAGTTTTTAATAAACAGTTATTTAATGGTTAAATTACAATACAACTTGAAAAGAATTTTTCAATGATCATTTTAATATAATTGTTACAATGTTTTAATTTTTTCTAAAACAGAATAATAAAATTTTCTGATTAAAGAAAATAAGAGAGAAAAAAAATTAGAAAATATTTTTTTTTCTTATTTATATATTTTTATTTTATATATCATACAATTCTATAATTCCTCTTCAAAAATCTTACCAAAATGAATTTGTAAAGATATTTTTATCAATTTTTATAGCTTTCAGAATAATTCACTTTCATTTTACTAAATAAAATAAAAACGTACGCTCGACTTATTCAATATCATATTCAAACAAAACGAAATTTTTCCTTTCTTTATCAAATTAGTAAAGTTCCAAATCTTCACAATCAATTAACTTCGCTTTGTCAAAGCTCAGGACGCTTTCAACCAATATCCACCATAACTAGTTTTAAAGTTATTTATTTTTCTTCGATTTAATGAATTTATGCATGAATTAAAGATAACAAGGAATAATTCAATACAAGCCTTTGCATACTTAAAACTGTCTTTGACATTTAATCGTATTAGTTCATACTTTCTGAGTTTCTCTTGCTCCAAGTTATTTATCCGTACAGCTTTACACGGATATTCGTAACTCTTTATGTACTTTTAAAAAGAAATTTAAATTAAAAGATGTTTTAAGATTTAAAAAAACTTCCCATCAACAAAGATAAACAAAGTGCTGACTTCTAATTTAGAATCGGGCTCGTTATAGAGTTTGTCAGGAAAAACACTAGGAATGCTATGTTTGTGTTCGTATTAAAAATGGAAATCAAATCAGTAAAAGTAAATATACGATTTAGCATATAAATTAAAGATGGTTATTCTCTAAATGTAAAAGAGAAGAATGAAAAATTATTTTAATAAATTTATTGTCACTTAATTTTGATAAAAGGTCTAAGCTTAAGTGATACAGGAATTTGAAAACAACATATTTATTTAATGCAATTTAATTTTATAAATTTTACATTGTATTTTTCTATTTCTCTGTTTAAAAATCTTTTGAAATATACCTGTAATTATAGTATTTAGTATACGCTCTAGCCTTTGGTATCACAGGTTTCAGGTTCGAATCCTGGCTGTGTCAGGGAGGCTCATTAGTGGTTCGAAATCTACGTTAAATAGTGAGTCCCGGTCTAATTAACGTTAAGTGTGCAAAAATAGCTGTAAAGTGATAAACCAAACCAAATTATTCAGCTAAATAGTTTGAAGCAATAGAAACTCAGAAAGTATGAATTAGTAGAAATATATATTTTTACACCATTCAGAGAAACGGAAATTTTAAGAGCCTTTTCGAAAAATAGATCTTCCTAAGTCCTTTTGAGATAAATAGATCTTGATATCTCTTAGAATATCAATGAAGTCAAAATAACTGATCATGATTTCTTAAATTTTGATGCCGTATGTGGTTTTTGTTCAAAGTGCTTCAATTCTGATAACTATTTGTTACAAATGTGATCACTTTTCAACAATCAATTGATAATTAATCTGGTTTTATTTTGATCCTGATTTTTTTCTGATAATTAAGATGTAACAAAATCTGCAAAATTAAGAAATCGATCTTTTTTTTTTTCTTAATTTCTATTTGCCGAAAATAAAAGAAAAGCTTGAATTTTATAAATATCCCAGTACTTCTCTCATTTTAAAAATATATTTCTAGAGAGGTTAAATATCTTCAAATTAAATAATAAAATCTAATGTACAGGGTGGTTATAATTAAAGCCCTACTTTCAAAATGCTGTAAAAAAAAAGAACCATTTATCATATTGAGTTCAAATTTGAATTGAAGATACTTGAAGAAGGGAGAAACGGTAGGGATTAAAAAAATTCTAGAGTGTATTAATAGATGGATCTGTAGGCTGTATAAAGAAAGTGAATTCGGCTGCCAGTGATATTTTGAATCGTAATGACAGTGCATTTGGCATGAGTTGCACATTAAACCAACTGTAATATTCGATGTGCTAGATTGTTTCGTTTTTTTTTTTGACGGAAAAAATGACTTCCGAGTCATTCAACAGTTGTGACACTATTAGTGGAAAGTCCATCCACGACGGCAAGGTCATACTTACATTAGATGGAAAAAATCGGTGGAACTTTTTTTTTTTAATGCCATACCGTTTCCTCCTTCTTCAAGTATCTTCAGTTCAATTTTGAACTCATTGTGACGATTTTTGGAATTCCTTTTTCAGCATTTTGCAAGTGGACCAAAAACTGAAACAATCAAGCACATTGAACATTACAGTCGGTTTAATGTGCAACTCATGCCACATATATTGTAATTTCGATACAAAACATCACTGGAAGCCAAATTCTCTTTTATTATCCACTTACAGCACCATCTATTAGTACACATTGGAACTTTTTTGTTACCATATAGTTTCCCCTCTTCAAGTATCTTCAGTTAAAATTTGAACTCATCGTGACGAGTGGCTCTTTTTTGACAGCATTTACTGAAAGTAGGACTTTAATTATAATCACCCAATATACTATTCATAATTTAAATCAATTTTCTAATATTAATAAAAGCTCAATTCTTCCATTATTTTCCCTAATGTTTACCTTTTCTATTTAAAGAGTTAAATCAAATTCCCTTTCTCAGAAAATATTGCAAATGTTTAATAACCAGTAAAGCCTTACTTTCACAAACTTTATATCCTTATGATAAAAGCACCTTCGCTTATCTTATTATGATAATTTCTTGTTAAATCTTGTAGCATTACTTAGTTTAAATCAATTTTTCAACTCTTTGAAACATGAGTAGTTACATACTTTGTTAAGTATTTAAAGCCCTCAGGCTAAATAACTCGAAGCAACAGAAACTCAGGAAAGTATAAATTAATATCAAAGGCAGTTTTAAGAGTGTAAAGGCTTGCATGAGCAATCATACTTTGTTGTTTTCAATTCATCTGTAAATTCATTAAGTTAAAGAAAGAGAAACAAAACCATTAGTGCAAATCAGGCTGTATTTTGCCGCAAGAGTTCTTAGTATTGCCATTGCTAATTCAATTTACCATGAAAATTCAGATCGTTGTTAATTTGATAAGCAAACTTGCTTTGTTTGAATAAGTTGTTGAATTAGTTAAGAGTTTACTTATTTTGTTTTTATTTCCATTTATGAACACGCGAAAATGAAATCTTTGAAAGTTTACTAGAAAGTTGAATCTAGTTTACAAATACATTTAAGATTTTGAAAATAAGAAAAAAAAAAAACATAATAAATAACTAGAAAATCAATAATAAAATATCCTTTATATATCACTTTTTATTTTATTATTCGTAGACATTAATTATTAAATTCATCATCATCATCATCAGTGGCGCAACAGCCCCATGGTAGGTCAAGGTCGTAGGCCTGCTGGCAGATATTTCGATACAGAAGATGTTTTTCTTTATGCGGGATAGGGTTGTCAGCCCCACGCCCAACGCTCTACAGCCGTATTGGCCGGGACTTACGGTTTAAAATTCGAACCACTACAAACACCCATGGCACCAAAATAACTCGACCCGAAATCTGTAGCACTCAGCGGCAGAGCGCTGCCAGCGCTATCATTAAATTAATACATAGAAAATAATTTTTGTTGTCGTTCTAATGCAGCTGGCAATACAGAGACAGTTAATCTTTATGCCATAAGTAAGGCTGCACCGCTGTTACTCATTTAGCACTACCCAGGAGCCCGTGTAGCTTGAAGATATGCTACGGACGCGTGTAACAGTACCCCCACAACGCTCTACAATCCTATTATAGACCGGACCTACGGTTTAATGTCGATTCCGAACCTCTATAAACATCCATGCTACCAGCCGGAACTCGAACCTGAAACCTGCCGGACCCAGGGCCAGAGCACTATCAACTTGACCATCAGACTCTAATAGAAAATAATTAATTAATTTTATTATTCGTATTGATTAATTATTTTATTGATTATTAATTATAAAAATAATTGATAAAATAATTGTTTTAAAGAATAATATTATTCATGAATAACAATGTAATAATTATTACATTGTTATTCGTGAAAATGAATTACAGAAATTAACCTAATTTATTTAATATTAAAAATCGATTTTTTTAATTTTTACCATTTAAAAAAACTAATAACAGCATAGTAAATTTTTAAAAATATTAAAAAGTTGGTTATTGATGTAAATGAATTCATTAAGGCAGAATTTATTAATTTTTTTTTTCATTTATAAAATAAAATAATATATTCTTGAGATTAATTTAAATTACTGCAAATCTTTAATTTCAATTTTTGTAAAATTGATTTTTAAGCTAATACTTAATTTAAAAACTTTTATGATTTGTTTTTATTTTTTAGTAAATAAATCTTTAAATAAGAAACATAGTTTTTAAGTATGAATATTAAAATATTACAAAAAGCTAGCAATAATTTTTTTTGCCGATTTTGAGTAATGAATATTTTTATCTGAGATCTGTAACATCAGGCATCTTTAGTTGGCGTCTGAAACTGGCGCCATTGGCAAGTAAATTGTAACATCAACACTTTCTCTTTGATAAGAGTTATCATAAATATTATTATGAATGTAGATGCTGAATAAACAATTTTGCACTGGTAGGAACGATGTCTGTCCTAAATCTGAATTTTGATAAATTTAAATATTTTTTATTGTTAATGTTTTTAAATAATTATCCTGATTTTTTACAAAGAAGAAGATAAGATATGTTACAACGCCATTCTTTCTTAGAATAGCAGATAAGTAAAAGATTCAGCATTGCACGGTTGCTTCACTGGTTTCCTACTACATTGCACTCACATTTTTTCCACCACACTTAGAAACGAACAACTCCATCCAGGACATTTAGAGTTAAAGAGCATAACTCTCTTCCTCTAACACAACAGAAATACATCTAGGCCTATTGTAACTGTGCTTCCTCCTATACACTAGCACGAGCACCCCAGTAGCTTACAGGACAAATGGGTAGTCGGCCTCGAGACTTTCTCATCCCAGAGGAAGTACAGCGCAACCATGCGCTCCCACTGAGGACCGTTAAGTTGGACTACAATCCATCACCTCGAGATGATGCATATTTTGCACATCTCTGAGTATGGGGTTTCGGCTTAGAAGTAGAATCATTACTCGAATCTATAATTATCTGTCTTTAAATATGTTAAATAGTGTATTTCTCTAATTGTGTGTAGTGTTTGTGCGTATATCAATAAAGCTGTAAATTCTCAAACCTGGGCCTCAAGTATATCAACCTAACTATAACCCCAACTTCATGCAGGGTATTTGACTCGTTGTAGGGCATTTAGAATTAAAGAACACCTCTCTCCTTTTCTAACACAACAGAAAGACATCTAGGCCTACTGTAACCGTGCTTCCTCCTACACACTGGCAAGAGCACGCACCCCTGTGTTATACAGGAGAAATGGTCAGTCGAACTCGAGACTTTCTCACCCGAGAGGAAGTACAGCGCAATTATGCTATCCCATCAAGAACGGTTTAGTTGCACTACAGTCTCACGAGAGGAAGTATATTAAGCGTCACCCTGTGTATTAGTTGCCCTACAGACTCTCACTCAGAGAGTCGCAATAGGCCTCGAGACCCTCGCCCGAAAAATATAGCGCAACCTGTGCTCCCAGTGAGAAACGTTTAGTTGGTCTACAATCTACAGTCTCTCATCGAGAGAAAATATAATTATAGCAAACCTGCGTATTAGTTGGTCTAGAGACTCTCATTCGGAGAGAAAATATATTTCACACACACACTACGCGTATTCGAGTTTCGGGTTTCGACTTAGAAATGGAGTCCTTCCACGAATTTATAATTATATGTCTTTAAATGCGATAAATATTGTATGTCTCTAATTGTATGTGGTATTTGTCCATGTGCCAATAAAGCTGTGAGTTATTCAATCTGTGGTATCTCAACCCAACCATACCGAGTTAGAATCTGGTTTGTCAACCTACACACTTCACTACGTATTTATCGTGTTCATTTTCGGTGACAGATAAAGAAGTTTTCATTTCTATTTTAATGTATCCATTAGCATTTCATATCATTAAATATGTCTAATTGATCTCAACTAAAACTATAATTACCTGCAGATTTTAAAAAATTTAAACAAGAAACAGAAAATTCAATGTAAAAATAAGTTTAAAAATAATTACATTAAATATATATATTGTTTTCAAATTCCTGTATCACTTAAACTTAGACCTTTCATCAAATTACTTTACATTCTTCTCTTTGAAAATACACCCCTCAGAGAATAGCCAGCTTTAATTTATATGTTAAATCGCATATTTACTTTTCCTGATTCGATTTCCATTTTTAATACGAACGCAAACATAGTATTCCTGGTGTTTTTCTCGAAAAACTCTATAACAACCCCGATTCTAAATTAGAAGTCAACCCTTTGTTTATCTTCTGATGAGAGTTACGAATATCCATGCAAAGCTGTACGGATAAATAACTTGAAGCAATGAAACTCAGAAAGTATGAATTAATGCGATTAAATGTCAAAGACAGTTTTAAGTATGTAAAAGCTTGTATTGAAATCCTCCTTGTTATCTCTAATTCATGCATGAATTCATTAAATCGAAGAAAGATAAATAACTGTTAAAAATAGTTATGGTGGAAAAATTGAAAGCGGTTCGAGCTATGACAAAGCGAAGTTAATTGATTGTGAGGATTTAGAAGTTTACTAATTTAATAAAGAAAGGGAAAATTTCGCTTTGTTTGAATATGAAATTGAATAAGTGAAGCGTTTGATTTTACTTTTATTTAATAATACGAAACTGAATTCTTCTGAAAGCTATAAAAATATCTTCAAAAAAATATTTCTATTGTCTCAAGTTATTTAGCCTAAGGGTTTGATTTGGATTGTCGCTCCATGGTCATGTTTTACACACTTTAGGCTAATTAGACTGGGACCTACACTTTAAAGTGGATTCCGAACACCAACAATCATCCATGCCATCACCAGAATTCGAACATGAAGCTTATGGTACCCATGGCAAGAGTGCTAGCCAGTTGGCCTAAGTTTAGCCTAAGGGAGTCATATGCTTTATTCATTAGATTTGAAAAATTGATTTAAATTAAATAGTGCCCTAAGATTTAACAGGAAATTATCATAATAAGATAATCAAAAGTGCTTCTATCATAAAGATAAAAAAAAATTGTAAAAATAATGCTTTACGGGTTAATAAAAATTTGTAGTATTCTCAGGATCAAAAACAAATCAGATAAATTATCATTTGATTAGGAAAAAAATTTATTACATTTTAAATAAATAGTTATCATAAATGAAGCAGTTTGATATATTTTAATTATGAATAGAAACCATATACGGCATCAAAATTTAGGAGTGGCGAGTTATTTTGATCTCATTGACAGACTCTCAGAGATATCGAAATCTATTTCTACGAAAAGCTCTTAGAAGATCTATTTTTCAAAAAGCTCTTAAAAATATCTATTTATCTGAATGGAATTTAGAAATATCTATTTTCTGAGACACTAAGAAATATCTATTTCTCTGAAATGTGGTTCTTAAAGATATCAAGATCTATTTCGCAAAAAGCTCTCAGAAGATCTATTTTTACAAGAACTATTTTTCGATAAGGCTCTTAAAAATATCTTTTTCTCTGAATGGAGTTTAGAAATATTTATTTTTCTGAAAGGTGGTTCTTAGAGATATCAAGATCAATTTCGCTGAAAATCTCTTAGAAGATCTATTTTTCAAAAAGCTCTCAAAAATATCTATTTCTCTGAATGGAGTTTAGAAATATCTATTTTTTGAGACACTAAGAAATATCTATTTCTCTAAAAGCTCTTAGAAGATCCATTTTTTCAAAAAAGGATCTCAAAAATATCTATTTCTCTGAAAGTTTAGAAATATCTATTTTTTTGAGACACTAAGAGATATCTATTTCTCTGAAAAGCTCTTAGAGAATATTTTTTCAAAAGGCTCTTAAAAATATCTATTTCTCTGAATGGAGTTTAGAAATATCTATTTTTTTTTTTTTTGAGACACTAAGAAAAGCACTAAGAAAAATATCTATTTCTCTATTTTTCAAAAAGGCTCTCAAAAATATCTATTTCTCTGAATGGAAGAAATATCTCTTGAGACACTAAGAAATATCTATTTTTCAAAATTCTCAAAATATCTATTTCTCTGAATGGAGTTTAGAAATATCTATTTTTGAGACACTAAGAAATATCTATTTCTCTGAAAAGCTCTTATCTATTTTCAAAAAAAATATCACTATTTTTCATTTCTCTGAATGGAGTTTAGAAATATCTATTTTTGAGACACTAAGAAATATCTATTTCTCTGAAGGGAGTTTAGAAATATCTATTTTCATTAATCTTTAAGAAATAACTATTTCTCTGAAAGGTGGTTCTTAAAGATATCAAGATCTATTTCTCTGAAAAACTCTTGGGAAATATCAAGATCTATTCATCTTAGCCTGAAAGACTCTTGGAAATATCAAGCCTACAATTGCATTGTCTATCGAACTGGAGCTTCTTAATGGATAAAACATTTGGATTACAGAATCAAGGGAATCGAAATTCGATAAACGATATTAAATCGAAAACTACAGTGTTTCTTTCATGAATGGACATTGAATTTGTAGGAGGGTACTCTTCCATTGGGATTGAAATGGAGGTTGCTTTTATCGAATGTCTCTAGGAGGGTTCTTTCAAAATTGTAGTGACAAAATATGAGTGCATTGTAGTAGACCCCTTCACTGCATAACTTTGATAAAGCTGAGCGGACTAAATGCTTGTCTGTCCCTGTAGTGCGAGATTCTACTATTTACATTGACTATAATTTTAAAAAGATAAATGAAATCCAATAGAAAAACGATTTGAAATAGTGTATAAAATTATCCACGACATTCAAAAAACACATTTTCTTGAAATCGTATTTTTGAACCATGATTTGTTTCCTAATGCAGCTGGCAAATACCTAGACAATTTTCTTTTGTACCATAAGAAGGGCTGCACCGGCGTTACTGACTTAGGGGACGAGGGGTGACCCAGGGGATGCATGCAGTTTGCTGGTAAGCTAGGATGCGCAGTAACGATACCCCCGCAACTCTCAACGATCCTTTTAGAACGAGACCTACGGCTTAAAGTGGATTCTGAACCATCTACAAATATCCATGGCACCGCCAGGGTTCGAACCTGAAACTTATGGTGCCTAGCGCCAGAGTACTAGTAACTCGTCCATCAGGCTCCCTGTTTTGAACCCTGAAATTATAAACATTTAAAAACATAATAAAAGATATTGATTTCATCAAAACGTAGGCCCAAATTTTTTTTACTTCACTTAGAATTTCGAGAAACGATCTCTGATAGTCAAATTTTTAAGGTTTTAATTCTAATTTAATGTGGAAACGAAAATATCATTTTCTTCAGAATTAACATATAAATATTTTTGAATTTAAAATAGCCCTTCATATTCAACATTTGTTTGAATTGATTTACTGGGCTACTAAATTCAAAAATGAGGTCACCTGGATGATGCTAATGGTTTTAAATCCTTTTAGTTTAAAATGCCGATGCTGTGAGTTCTAAAGTGTGCTTTCAACTCTGCATGCCGGCAATTAGGATGCTTTATTGGGTATCAGTTTCTCCAGAGAATAGTCGCACGTGCTCGAGTGCTGAATTACAAAACGGTGGCGAATCGCTTTGCTGGTAATTCTTCGGCTTCAAAGTCTTATCTGATTCTCTTTTACCTATGTAGTGGTAGAGCTCTATGAATAATTCTTTAGGGGTGGAGTGACCTAGCAGAAAGAGCTTTAAATTTTCAAATGAAAGATTCTTGGTTTGAAACTGAAAAGCAGTGCCAAATATGTCTCTTCAATGAGTGACCGCGATAATGTAGGTGGGAATGATTGATGATCAGTCTGATGGGGATTTTTGAGTTGGATTTGAATGATTGGTGATCTTTGAGTTGGTTTGAATAAAAAGGTGTAAACCCTCAGTGTCACTCTTGGGAGTGTTGCTCCAAAATCGTGGAGGCAAAATGTGTATGCTCTGTAGCAAACAATCTGTCGGGCAGTCTAGGTAAAGTTGAATCTGCAGTTCTAGTGGCTAATGACCTAGGTCAATGTGTCTAGTTTTCAAAAAAATACAAAAACATGAATAATTATGAATAATATATCAATAATTATGAATAATATGCTAATGAAGTTACATTAGCTATAATTTTAAAAAGATAAATGTAATCCAATAGAAATTCGACTGGAAATATCGTAACAAAGTTATGCACGACATTCAAAATCAGTAAAAAAGACAGTTTTTTTTTTTTTTTTGGAATCCTATTTGTTGAATCTTGAAAAAGTAAGCATTTTTAAACAAAGTATAATTACTGAAAGATATTGATTTCATCCAAAAGCAGTTCGGTTTCTTTTACTTCACTTAGAATTTTGAGAAATGATCTATGACAATCAAATTTTTAAGATTTTAATTTCAATTTAATGCTGAAAGAATATTTAACAAATAAATATTTTTAAATTAAAAACAACCTTTCATGTCCAACATTTGCTTGAATTATTGAACGTGGGCTAACAAATTTACTTCCAAAATGAGGCCACCTGGATGATGCTAATGGTTTTAAAACATTTTAGTTTAAAATGCTGATGCTGTGAGTTCTAAAGTGTGCTTTTAACCCTGCTTGCATTCAATTAGGATGCTTTATAGGATATTGGTTTCTCTAGAGAATAGCCGCACGTGCTCGAGTGCTGAATTACAAAGCAATGGCGAATCGCTTTGCCGGTAATTCTTCGGCTTCAAAGTTATCTCTTTTACCTATATAGTGGTAAAGCTCTATGAATAGCTCTTTAGGGGTGGAGTGACCTAGCAGGTAGAGCATTAAATTTTCAAATGAAAGATTCTTGGACACGGTGGTGCCATGGATGTTTGCAATGGTTCGGAATCCACTTTAAAGCGTAGCTCCAGGTCTAATATTTCTGTCTGGCGTAGGGCCGAAATCCTATCTCGTAAAAAGAATTCAGGGTTTAAAAAATGGCTGATGGCCCAATGACTTTCTGTGCCATATATTTCGGATTCGAGTCCCGGTGATACCATGGATATTTGCAGTGTTTTGGAATCCACTTTAAATCTTAGATCCGGGTCTAATATTTCTGTCTGGCGTAGGGCAGACAACCCTATATCATAAAACGAAAACATCTCCTGTCTCAAAATCTGCCTGCGGGCAGACGTCCTTTGCCTACCATGGGGCTGTTGCACAAATGAAGAAAAATATGTTATAATTTGTGAATTTTCATTTTTTTAAAAGTATATTGCTATAAGGTGTCAGATAGCCAAGTGATTAGAGCTCTGGCGAGTTGGAAACTGTAGGTTTCGAACTCGAATCCCGGACGTGCCATGGATGTTTGTAGCGGTTCGGAAATCACTTTTTGAAATGTCGTAACAAAATTATGTACGTCTTTTTACTGTTTTCGCAGGGTCATCAATTGTATTTGTTAAAACGTGTGGTGTTTTTAAATCTTCTTTTTAGAAGCATTTTTAAACAAAATATAAATACTAAAATATCTTGATTTCATCAAAAAATAATTAAATTTTTTACTTCACTTAGAATTTGAGAAGCGATATTTTTAAGGGTTTAATTTTAATTTAATGCGAAAACGAAAATATCATTTTCTTCAGAATTAACATATAAATATTTTTGAATTTAAAATAGCCCTTCATATTCAACATTTGTTTGAATTGATTTACTGGGATACTATAATTCCTTTCAAAAATGAGGTCACCTGTATGATGCTAATGGTTTTAAATCCTTTCAGTTTAAAATGCCGATGCTGTGATTTCTAAAGTGTCCTTTCAACCCTGCATGCCGGCCATTAGGATGCTTTATAGGATATCGGTTTCTCCAGAGAATAGTCGCACGTGCTGGAGTGCTGAATTATAAAGCAGTGGCGAATCGCTTTGCAGTAATTCCTCGACTTCAAAGTATTATCTGATTTTATTTTACCTGTGTAGTGATAAAGCTCTGTGAATAATTCTTTAGGGGTGGAGTGACCTAGGATGTTGGGCTTTAAATTTTCAAATGAAAGATTCTTGGTTTGAAACTGAAAAGCAGTGTCAAATTAATGTAGGTGCTTTCAGTTGGATTTGAATATAAGGGTTGTCGTTATTAGTGTTGCTTCAAAATTCAAAGTGTAATAGGGAGATAACTGCTACTCAAATTTTGCAACTGTAATTTTAAAAAATCATCACAGATTTCTAACGCTTAGGCATCACAGAGATTCAATTTTTGTACCCCTGTCCTTTATTGTTGACCCGATCTTTTACTTTTTATTCGTAAATTTATAAATACTTCAGTTCATTCAACAACATTTTTTTACTTGTGATTATAGCAAACAGAAGAACAATAATATTCAAAACATAGTGTTTAGAGGGATACGAAACTGGGAGGAGTTACGATCCATTTAACACCTCTTAGTTCAGGATTTGCCGATGGTGGCGACGTTGTCACTTAACCAAAACCAAGAATAACCTTCCATTTCTTTAATTCCTTGGTTAGGAAAACTGAAAAATTGCGTGGAAAGACCATAAACTGGGAAGAGTTAAAATGCATTTAACTTCTCTTCTACGATGTAATTATCTTAGTTCAGGATTTGCAGGTAGAGATGATAATATCACTTAACAAAAACCCAAAATTCTTTGATCAGGAAAACGAAACTAAGCCATCCATCTTTTAATTCTTTGATCAGGAAAACTGAAAATACTGCGTGAAGAATTAAGAAACTGGGAAGAATCAAGAATCACGATGCATTTAACTCCTCTTAGTTCAGGATTTACCGGTGGAGCCGATGCTCTTGATCAAAACCAAAATACATCCTTATTTTCTTTACATACTTAGTTAGGAGAGCTGGAAAACTGCTTGAAGGGATAGGAAATTAGGAAGAGTTACGATGCATTTAACTTCTCTTAGTTAGGGATTTATCAGTTGGGGGTTATTATGACTTGACCAAAACCAAAAGTAAATCTTCCGTTTCTTTGATTCCTTGGTTAAAAAACTGAAAAATTGCGTGGATGGATAAGAAACTTGGAAGAGTCATGATGCATTTAATTCCACTTAGTTCAGGATTTACGGGTGGAGGTAATACTATCACTTAACCAAAACCAGAAGTAAACCTTGCATTTCTTTAACTCATTGGTTAAGAGTGCTAAAAAACTGCGTGAGTGGAAAGGAAACTGGGAAAATTTACTATGCATTTAATTCCTGTTAATTCAGCATTTGAGGGTGGGGAGATAATATCATTTGACAAAAACCAAAACTAAATCCTCATTTTCTTTATTTATTTGGTTAAGAGTGCAGAAAAAACCTCATAGAGGTATAGGAAATTGAGAAGAGTTACGAGTTAGCTTAACACCTGTTAGTTCAGGATTTTCCAGTGGAGGAGATACTAATGCTTTAACCAAAACCAAAAGTAAACCTTGCATTTCTTTTTATTCTTTGGTTAGGACAATTGAAAAACTAATTGGAGGGCATTATTACAATAATGAAAATAAAAAATGTTAAAAAATTGACTTTCAATAGTCTTATTAATATTCATATTATTTCTCAGAATAATTTGAGATTTTTTTTTAGTTGTAATAAATGCAGTGTAACTTGAAAATAATGTTGCAGATTACGTATAGCATAAATTAATACTGATGAAATTTTTTTTTTTTAAAACAGTGTAAGATCAATAATGATCCCTAGTTTATTTAGTCCTCATTTAACATACATACACCAGAAGTAATAAAACATTCCCATGTGATGCAGCGAAATTATAAAATGGATTTCGGCTTTTTCCTACTCTTTTCTTTTTTTCTTCTTCTTTCAACAGCCATAAAATCTATCCGAAAGAATCACCTCTTACTCACATATAAACGCTCCATTCTACCGAGATGTATCTGGTCAAGGCGACGTTCGTCAAACGGGAACACACAGAGAGCAAGAACGACATTCATAGAAGTAATTGCCGCAATAAAAGCCCGTCTGCCGCAATTTTTATTTGGGACGTGTCGTGTAACAGGAAATGGCACAGAGTGAGAGCTTTTGTTTGTTTCTTTGTCTTTTCCAGCAGTAAAAGGTCTGATTTTCTGCTTCTGTAACTACATCCCTTTCCTTCTCTATCTATTTTCATGAGAAACTCGTCTTCTTCAAGAACTGTTATGGGGTACACGATAGTTGAAGTAGTTACACAAAAGTCATTATACAATATATGTATATATATACCATATATATATATAAATATATTGATGTCATTTGATTAATTTACATGTTTTGTTGTTCTAATGCAGCTTGACAATACAGAGACAGTTAATCTTTACGCCATAAACAAGGGCTGTACCACTGGTACTCATTTAGCACTACCCAGGGGGCACATGTGTTTTAGCTTGCAGATGTGCTACGGACGCGAAATGTAACACTACCCCTAATTTACATGTTTTAATATGCTTTATTTGAGGCTTGATTGCCGAGTAACTAGCGCTGTGTTGCTTTGTGCCACAGGTTTCGGATATGGGAACCGGCGATGCCATGGATGATTGTAGTTGATCTCGAAATCCACTTTAAACCGCAGGTCCGGTTATTTCTGTCTGGCGTAGGGCAGACAACCCTATCTCAAAAAAGAAAACATCTCCTGTCTATAAATCTGACTGCAGGCACACGGCTGTTGCCCACCTAGGGGTTGTCGCGCCATTGATGAGGATGATGAAGGTAGCTTTAGCCTTTAACTCATTTTAGTTCAGAATTTTCTAGTGAGGTGGGGGGCGATAATATCGCTTGACCAAAACCAAAAGTAAACCCACCATGCCTTTTATTCTTTTGGTTAGGTTAGCTGAATAACTAATTGGATGGCATTATTGCAATAATAAAAATTACAAAAAAAAAAAAATGGTAAAATATAAAACTTTAACCAATCATATTAATATAAAGGTTGTATTTATGTTTTTTTAATTGTCTTAAGTGTAGCGCAACTTGAAAATAATATTGCAGATTATATATTGCAAAACTTAATCTTGATAAAATATTTTTAAAACAATGTAAGATCGATAATGTACCCAAAGTTTATTTAGCCCTCATTCAACATAACACATACACGATCCGAAGTAATAAAACATTTCCCATGTGATGTAGCGAAATTATAAAATGGATTCCAGCTTTTTACCTAATCTTTTTTCTTCTGTTTCTTCTTCTAACAGCCATAAAATCTATCCGAAAAATTACCTCTTCCTCACATATAAACGCACCATTCAACCGAGATGTCTCTGGTCAAGGCGACGTTCGTCAAAAGGGAACGCGAGAGAGCAAGAACGACTTTCATTGAGTAATTGCTGCAATTTTTATTTGGGACGTCAAGCGTCGTGTAACAGGAAATGGCAGGAGTGAGAGCTTTTGTTCGTTTCTTTGTCTTTCCCAGCAGTAAAAGGTCTGATTTTCTGCTTCTGTAACTACTTCCCTTTCCTTCTCTATCTATTTTCATGAGAAACTCGTCTTCTTCAAGACTTATCAAAGACTGTCATGGAGCACACAATAGTTGAAGAAGTAACACAAAAATTCATATATTTATATATATACATATGTCACACACACACGCATATAGTGCTAATTCAGTAACAGTGGTGCAGCTCTTGCTATGGCATAAAAAAGATTAAATGTTTCTGTATTGCCAGCTGCATTAGAACAACAACGTATATATACGGATGTCATTTGATTAATTTATATATCTTAATATGTTGTATTTGGGGCTTGATTAATGAGTAACTAGCGCTGTGTTGCTTTGTGCCACAGGTTTTGGGTTCTGTACCGGGCGGTGCCATGAATGTTTGTGGTGGCTCGAAATCCATATTAAACCGTATGTCCGGGTTTAATATTTCTGTCTGGAGTAGGGCAGACAACACTATCTCATAAAAAGAAAACATCTCCTGTCTCAAATATGCCTGCAGGCACATGGCCGTGGCCCAACAAGGGGTTGTTTCGCCACGGATGATGATGATGAATGAGGGTGTTAAATACATTTAACTCCTTTTAGTTCAGATTTGCTAGTGGACGATACCAATGCTTAACTTGAAAAAACCAAAAGTAAACCCCCATGTCTTTTATTCTTTGGTTAGGAGATCTGAAACACTAAATGGATGGCCTTATTGCAATAATAAAAATAACAAAAAAAAAATGGTAAGAAATAGGACTTTAGCCAGTCATATTAATATTCATGTTGATTCTCAGAATAATTGAGGATTTTTTTAGTTGTAATAAATGCAGTGTAACTTGAAAATAACACTGCAGATTATATATTATAAAAAATAAACTTGATTAATTATTTTTAAACAGTTAAGATCAATAATGTTCCCAAGTTTATTTAGTCCTCATTACCACAATACATACACGATCCGAAGTAATAAAACATTCCCATATGATGTAGCGAAAATTATAAAATGGATTTCAGCTTTTTTTTCCTAACATTTTCTTTCATCTTATTCTTTCAACAGCCATGAAAACTATCCGAAAGAATTACCTCTTCCTCACAGATAAACGCACCATTCGACCGAAATGTCTCTGGTCAAGGCGACGTTCGTCAAATGGAACACACAGAGAGAGCAAGAACGACTTTCATCAAGTAATTGCTGCAATAAAAGCCCGTCCGCCGCAATTTTTATTTGGGACGTCAAGTGTCGTGTAACAGGAAATGGTAACAGTGAGAGCTATTGTTCGTTTTTTTTTGTCTTTTCTCAGCAGTAAAAGGTCTGATTTTCTGCTTCTGAACTTCCCTTTCCTTCTTTATCTATTTTGATGAGAAATTCGTCTTCTTCAAGACTGTTATGGAACACAATAGTTGAAGTAGTAACAAAAAGTCATTATATAATGCATATATATATATATCATTTTGTTAATTTATATGTTTTAATACGTTTGCAGTCATTTTGTGCACTCTTTGGGTTAAATAGACCGGGACCTACAGTTTAACGCAGATTTCGAACCACGCACAAACAACCATTCCACCACCCGGCTTCAAACCTGAAGCCTGTGATACAAAGGCAAGAGCGCTAGCCAAATGACTATCAGGCCGCAGGAAACCGGGAAAGAGTTACAATACATTTAATTGTTATCAGTTCAAGATTTGCCAGTGGTGCAATACTAACGCTTAACTAAAACCAAAAGTAAACCTTCCATTTCTTTTATTCTTCGGTTAGAAGAACTGAAAAACTATTTGGATGGCATTATTGCAATAATGAAAATAACAAAAAATGTTTAAGAAACAGGATTTTTAGCCAATAATATTAATATTCTTATATTTTTTTCATTATAATTGAAATTTTTTTAGTAGCCATAAAATTAAGTGCAATTTGAAAATAATAATACATATTATATATTGTAAAAACTAATCTTGATTAAAACTATTTAAAACAGCGTTAGATCAACAATGTCCCCAAAGTTTATTTAGTAATCCTTTACCATAATACATACATGCTCAGAAGTAATAAAAAACATTCCCCATGTGATGTAGCGAAATTATAAAATGCATTTCAGCTTTTTTCTAATCTTTTTTCTGCTTCTTCTTTTAACAGCCATAAAATCTATCCGAAAAAATTACCTTTTCCTCACAGATAAACGCTTCTACCGAAATGTATCTGGTCAAGGCGACGTTCGTCAAACGGAACGCAGAGAGAGCAAGAACGACTTTCATCGAAGTAATTGCCGCAATAAAAGCCCGTCTGCCGCAATTTTTATTTGGGACGTCAAGTGTCGTGTAACAGGAAATGGCACAGAGTGAGAGCTTTTGTTTGTTTTTTTTTTGTCTTTTCCCAGCAGTAAAAGGTCTGATTTTCTGCTTCTGTAACTGCTTTCCTTTCCCTTCTTTATCTATTTTGATGAGAAATTCGTCTTTTTCAAGATTGTTATGGGACAAACAATAGTTGAAGTAGTAACACAAGAAAGTCATTGTACAATATATATGCATACGTGATTTGATTAATTTGCATTTTTAATAAGGTGCATTTTAGGAATTTTCATTTGGTTTTTATAAGGTGTATTGTTTTACTTCTGCGTTTGGGTCCCACAGGTTTTTGATTCAAATTCCGGCGATGCCATAGATGTTTATAGTGGTTCAGAATCTAATTTAAATCGTAGGTCCGGTTCTAATATGACCGTAGAACGTTGGGCGTGGGACTGACAACACTACTCCGAAAAACCCCATCTCCTGTCGCGAAATCTACCAATCGGCAGATGACCCTCAAGAGGCTCTTGCACCAATGAAGAATATGTTGTATTTTGTTCATATTCATTGAGGATTTTTGCATAAGGTGTATTGTTATAAATATTTGTTTAACAATTTTTCAATGTATTTTTTTTTAACAAGAGTGAAGCTGTTATTAATGTCTTTGTCTTTCCAGTAGTCATTATACAATATATATATATATATATATATATATATATATACAGATGTCATTTGATTAATTTACATATTTTAATAAGTTGTATTTCGTGAATATTCATTGGGTCTAAAGGAATTTTCATTCTTTTATAGGCATTTTTATAAATATTCGATTTAACTATTTTTTAATATAATTTTTGTTATAACAAGTTGTAATAACAACATTTTTGATATTTTTTTTAGATTTGAATTATCATCATCGATGCCAGTACCAATGGAAAACATTTTATGAGGCTGCATTTTAATTCTACCAAAGCATAACTTCATTCGTGTAACAGCTCCTTGGTGGGGCAAGGAGCCTAAAGGCAGATTTCGAGACAGGAGATGTTTGCTTTTTACCGGGTAAAGTTGTTGGCCTTACACCCAACAGTCATATTAGCCCGGGACCTACGGTTTAAAGTGGATTCCGAAACCCTTACAAACATCCATGGCATCGCCAGGATTTCATCCTGAAACCTGATGGTAATGAGCGCAGAGCGCTAGTCACTCGGCCATCAAATATGGTATATATGTAAATATATCTAATGGTGCTGAAATTATTTTATAATGGGTCCGCGATTAATTGCCTTTGATTAATTTGCTTTGTTCTTCTTGGAAGGGTGGGATCTAGGAAAGTGATTTAGATACCCGGGTAGTAGTAATGGGGTCATTCTCAGCAAGCGACTGTCCAATGTAAACGAGGAACAATGGTGATGTCGGTGTGTAGGTATAGGGGAATATATAAATGGAGTAGCATTATAAGGGTTAAGTAAAAGGAGCTGTAAGAATGCCGTGTACTGGGTTCGGTTCAATCTTCACTTTGTTTGACATTCTCGAAAAGTACGTTGCTTGATTATTGAGGAAAGTAACTTTTTGGCAAAGCAGAAGAGACATTTTTAAAATTAGGAGCCAGAATCTTTATTGTTTGAAAACTGACACAATTTTTGCTTGAGGGTTAAATATTGTTTGCGGAATCACAATAGAATTTTGCAGTTGTCAAACTATTTGATTTCAAATACACTACTGGCCATTAAAATTGCTACATAGGGAAAATTGCAGATAAGAAAATGGATATTTATTGGACAAATATACTATGCTAGAAATAACAAGCGATTAAATTTTCAAGAAATTTGGGTGCACAGATTCTGATAAATAAGTACCCAAAACAATCACCTCTCTCAGTAATAACATCACTTATGTATCACATCAACACAATGGCACAGCTCATCAACCGTAGTGATTGCCGTATGGTGAAGAGCCAGTTGCTCGCCAATCGCCAATGGTGTATTGTACCATGCAAAAGGATAACCATTATTTAAACTTGTTAATACTGATGTAAAGTAATTTTCATTGTTATCAATTTTTCTAAATGTTCTATAAGCACGCGTATACTAACTTATTCCATTTACAACAAAAAGAATTTTTTTCTTAAAAAGTAAATTAAACGACATGGACTGCAGGTATTTTAGGGTCCAACTAATCGTTATCGCCATTTCCTTAGGTCTCCCTGGTCGCGTATAGAATTTACATTTTGTGCGGCGAAAAAGACGGTTATCGGTTAATTGCCCAGCAGACTAAGTGTTCCAGAAAGTGTTCTTTATTCTTCTTGGAAGGGTGGGATCCAGGAAAGTGATTTAGATACCAGGGTAGTAGTAATAGGGTCATTTTCAGCAGGCGACTGTCCAATGCAAGCGAAGAACAATGGTGATGTCGGTGTGTAGGTAAAGGGAAATAAATAAATGGAGTGGAATTATAAGGGTTAAGCAAGGGAGCTGTAAGAATGTCGTGAACTGGGGTCGGTTTAATCTTCACTTTGTTTGACATTCTCGGAAAGTACGTTGCTTGAGTATTCAAGAAAGTAACTTTCCAGAACAGAAGAAGAGATTTTTTTAAAATTAGAAGACAAAAATTTAGGAATTTGAGTCTTGAGACAATTTTGTTTGAGAGTTAAATATTGTCTGGTGGATCACAATAGATTTTTTGTATTTTTCAAGATAATTGATTTCAAATAGTATAGAATCCTAAATTAATTTTGTAATAATCTTTTTTTTTTTGATTTGTCTAAAAATCTATGCCAATTTAACGTATTCATGAAGGTGATTTTAATTTTGTTACAGGGCGGTTATGATTAAAGCCCCGCTTTCAAAATGCTGTAAAAATGAACCACTCGTCACAATGAGTTCAAATTTGAACTGAAGATGATGTGATGTTCAGCCTCGTTAGTTGGACTAACTAATGGGTGTTTTCCGTGTTTTTTCCTATACGATACACAAATGCGGAGTAGTTTCCAGGAAGGCACGGCCCTCGTGCTGCAGCGACTCGCAGCCAAGTCAGACTTCTACCTACAGTTGCTCCATCACAACAGAGGCTTCCCTTTTCCATCCATCCATGAGTAGATACTCATGGGATGTCCGTCCCGTACTGCAGGACTCTTAGGATTAGACACATCAACACACACATAAAGGACTTTTTCTAGGCAATACAAATAATTTATTAGTAAATTTCTTGGTGGAAAAGTCCAGATATAAAATCTGAAGACAATTTATATTTAATTAATTAATTTATTTATTTATATTTTTCTTCCTAATGCAGCTTTCAAATACTTAGGCATTTGTCTTTTATGCCTTAAGGCAAGCGCTGCACCGACGTTACTCACTTAGCACTACCATGGGGTGCGTGTAGTTTGAATATAAGCTACGGACGCAGAGTAGCAATAACTCCGCAACGCTCTACGATCCTATTACTCCAGGTTCTACCGTTTAAAGTGGATTCCGAACCCCTACAAACATCCATGGCACCGAGAGCCAGAGCGCCAGCCACTCGGCCAACAGGCCCCATTTATTAATAAGTTTCTTGCTGGAAAATTTCCAGATTTAAAATTTGAAGACAATTTATATCTTAACAATAATATAAATTGTTATTTATATTATTTACAAATAAATTACTTATATTTAATCTTAATTATTACATTATTTATATTAACTTACAATTTATATCCAACTTTTTTTTTCTTTCGAGAGAGCTAAAAATAAATTCAGTAATAAACAATGAAATAGCAGAAAGATATTCCAGGCATATATTGCTTTCAAAAAAAACTACTCCTTTCTATTGATAAATATCATAAGTCATGAAGCATTTCTAAGAAACAACATAGACTATTTTTAGAGATAAGAGTCATTTCTCGTGACAATTAATGAGTTGTATTGAGATAGTTCACTACCGAGAAAATAGGTTGCTGATGTAATACTTGTTTATTACTCCAGTAAGTAAACATCTTTGCCTGCAAGCAGGATGTAAACACTGTATGCTTCGTATGTAGGTCAACTTAAAAGCTTATGGAGGAAAATCATTCCTAATGATATAGGAATGAATCTTTCTGTAAAGAATTAATTTGATTTTATTTCTTTTGAACTAAATTCCATTTGATTGTTATTTACGTTTACTTGAAAATTTACATAATACAAAAATTTCTAGTAAGTATTGGTAATTGATTTTGTTTAACTAATAAGTAGGTCTTATAATTAAATCATTTAAATTATTTAATGTATTTGGTTGCCTAAGAAAAAACATCTTTATTCTGAAAAATATGTATATTAAGGACTGTCGAAATCAAAAGATTACTACTACTGTACCACACCACATCACTATGCTTAGAGCTGAACTGCCCCTTTACAGTTTGGGAATGATGTGGATGAGAAAAAGCCTGATTGGGGCTCTGTGACGCTCTACGGTCCTATGAGACCGGGACCTACGGCTAAGAATCAACGCAGTGTGAGTTGGCGCATTCAGTGTTTTCGGTACCAATCGAGATTTGACACGTTTGAGGCCCAAAATGGAATGGACCGATCCTTTTGAAATTCCAATATCATCAGCAAGATCTCTAATTGCAAATAGACGGTTTGCATGCATGAAATCTTTATTTCGTCGGTTGAGGTTGAGGGTCGACCAGAGGGATCTTCGTCTTCAACGCGTATTCTGCCTTCTTTGAACTGTTTATACCACTTGTAAATATTCTTTCCGATATAGGAATGCTCACCGAATGCCTTCTGCAAACTTCTATACGTTTCCGCAAACAAAATTGAATGCAAGTTGTTTGCTCAATTAATTGAGACATTTCAAAAATCGCCGGAATTAGTTTTAGTGTCTCACAAAGCCAATCGTAACTCAATCACTAATGAATATTTTGAAGTCAAATTTCACACAGATGTCAAATACAGTGCCAGCAACCTAAAAAAAAAATTGAAATACCATATGTCCGGGAAATTTAAATTGAAAATGGGTCTTACTTTTTTTGGACATAGTAGTAGCTAATATATTTATCTAATAAAAATTGAACTTTAAAATTGTTTATATAAAAAATGGTCATATGTGAACAAAATAGAAAGCAATGAAACACAAAATAAATTTCAATAATTTATTTGATTACAATTACATCGATGTGATATAATACATAATAACAGTGGCATTTGTAGAATTCAATAAAGAAAAAGTTAACATTCGTAAAATAGCAATGGAAATAATTTAAAATGTAAATACAGAAATTTGTGCAATATGTATTCATGTATATAAAGAAAGTATTAGCTGCGAGTAATAACACATGAACCATATTGATTTATAGTTTGAGGATGAAATACACTTTTTAAAAGAAGTTGCAAAGACATATAATTTCTAATCAGACAAAGGGTTTTAATTATTGACAGAATCATAGATTATTAATTCTACGAAGCAGTGCATTACAATAATATTACATAGAAAAATTTTAAAGCTCATTTTTATAAAGAATAATAATCTGTTTCCTCTTATATATGTCTAAATTTTTTTCTCTCGATACATTGAAATAGGAGTTACTAACACATAAATAACAAATAATAAATAAGTTTCAGTGTATATATAACAGAGAGTCCAAAATCTTTTCAACAGAGGTTTTTATTTTTCACTAGGCTTTTCGATTCATGTGAAGAAATTAAAATTTGCAATACTATACATAAAAGTGTAATTAACAGAGCGATTATAATTAAAGTCCCACTTTCAAAATGTTGTAAAAAAAAAAGAACCACTCATCACAATAAGTTCACATTTGAGCTGAAGATACTTGAAGGAAGGCGAAATCGTATGGCATCAAAAGTTCCAAAAAATTCCACCGATTTTTCCCATCCAATTTGGTATAGCCATGGTGGATTGGGCTTTCCACTAAACTGTTGAATGACTTGGAAGTCATTTTTTCCTACAAAAACCGAAACAATGAAGCACATTGAACACTACAGTTGGTTTAATGTGCAACTCCTGCCAAATACGTTGTCATTTCGATTCAAAATATCACTGGCTTGCCTAACTCACTTTCTTTATGTCGTTTACAGCACCATATATTAATAGACTTTGAAACTTTTTGATGATGTACGGTGTGCCCCTTCTTCAAGTATCTTCAGTTCAAATTTGAAATCATTTTGACTAGTGGTTCTATTTTTACAGCATTTTGAAAGTGGGACTTTAATTGTAATTAACCGGTATTATAAAACAAATTTAAATTGAGCGCATTCAAAAATATACGCGTGATAGTAATACTTTTTTTATGTAATGTGTCGCTTTATATTTTTGCATTAGCACATATGCAGAATTAATTCCCTATTGGGATGTTTCATACCATGTACTATTTTTACTCTAAATAATTTAGGAGTTATAAAGAAATATAATATAGCAATAAGAGATAGAAAACAACAATTATGATTAGAAAGATGATTATAACTTGTGACTTCGAACATAAATTTATTAATATCTTGAACATAAATTTATTTATTTTATCTTGCATGCAACCTATCTGAATTTTTCTTCATTATTAAATTAACCAATTAATTATTTTTATTTATTAAAAGTATTAATGCTTAAATAATTATAATAAATTATAATTATTAATAAATAATTAAATTAAATTAAATTAAATAAATTATAATTATAATAAATTATTATAATAAATAATAAGAATTATAATTATTAATATTTTATTATAATTTTATTTATTTAACTCGTATTTATCAATACTGTATCTTGCATTTGATCTGTATCTGAATTTTTCTTTATTAATAAATTAACTAGTTGATTATTATTGTTTATTAAAATTATTAATGTTTAAATAATTGAAATACATTATAATTATTAATAAAAATAAAATTAAATATTAAGTAAATTAATTATTAAATTATAATTATTGTTCATTATAATAAATTATTATAATAAATCATAGTAATTGTAATTATTAATATTTTAATATAATTTAAAATTATTATAATTTAAATTTTCTGTATTATTTTAAGAAATTTATCTTTTACCAATTCAATAAAATTTACGGACTAATAATAACTAATGTCCCCAAAACCATCTGAATTTTCTGATGCTATTTCTATATTTGAAGCAATTTTTAAAATTATTTTTGTAACTTCATAAACTGAACTCTTTTATAACAACATTTTTCACGTTTGTTATCAAATTCACAAAATTATTATAATATTTATTATTTGTACTTACTACTTGAATATTCATTATTTTAACTATACTTATATTAGTATCTTCAGATAATTTATTTTATTCTTTGTAGCATTGTATCTGTTATCTTTATAAATGTAAAATAATTTTTTTATAATTTTCATTTGCCACACTCATTATTTTCAAGTGGTAGTAAGCTAAATAGCTCTAGACATGGAAATGAGAAATAAAAAATAAGAAATTTCAAAAAGAATGAAAAAAAAAGGGAACTATATTTTAAACCAAATTTTTTATTTAGTGCAAGAAAAATATAAATATACCATGCTATTTGCATCAAAAAATATTATTAAAAATAATTTCATATTCTGGTTGATATGTTCTTCTTTAAGTCAATATAAGTTTTTAAAAAATATTAAATTTCAAATAAATTGCAAGTGTTGTTATATAGAAAACTTATTCAGCAAAATATTAGCATTTATTTTAAATTACTGTACCTTTATCATGGAAAATGTTAACTTTTAAATCATAACAACTGAAAATCGGAGGATTCTTTCTGAGGTATCCTATATATATATTGTATTACTTAAACAATTATTACTAATTATGTAGTTTTTTTTAAATGCTGAAAAATATAGAGTTTATTTTATAAGAGTTTTAAATACTTCTTTATTATTATAACCTCTGTCTGTCGCTAAATCGCCAATGTCCGTCGCCAAACTGTTGACAGCCTTAACCTCGGTTAATTGTAATACGCCGGTCACGAGAAAACTTGGCGACCATCTTGCCAAAATTTAAGTAATGTGGATCATAATAATAAGGAAGTACCAAAAATTTAATAATTATTTTAAATTACTGTACATTTATCATGGAAAATGTTAATTTTAAATCATAACAACTGAAAATCGAATAATTCTTTCTGAAATATCCTACATATATATTACATTACTTAAAAAAGTATTGCTAATTAGTTAGCTTTTTTTTTAAATGATGAAAATTATAGATTTTATTTTATGAGAATTTTAGGTACTTCTTTATTATTATTATGACCTTTGATGTACATCGCCAAAGTTTGTCGCCAAACTGTTGACAGCCTTAATCTAGGTTAATTGTAATACGCCGGTAAAGAAAAACTTGGCGACCATCTTGGCACTGTTTAAGTATTGTTAACCGTAATAATAAGGAAGTACCAAAATTTTAACATATATTTTAAATTACTGTACATTTATCAGGCAAAATATTAATTTTTAAATCATAACAACTGAAAGACTCTTTCTGAGGTATCTTTTATATTTATTACATTATTTAAAAAATATTGTTAATTATGTAGATTTTTTTAAATGATTAAAAATATAGATATTATTTTACAAGAGTTTTAGGTACTTCTTTATTATTATGACCTTTGATGTAAATCGCCAAAGTCTGTCGCCAAACTGTTGATAACCTTAATCTAGGTTAATTGTAATCTGCCAGTCACGAGGCTAATGTGGACCGTAATAATAAGGAAGTACCAAAATTTTAACATTTATTTTAAATTACTGTGCATTTATCAAGGAAAATTTTAATTTTTAAATCATAACAACTGAAAGTAGGATGATTCTTTCTGAGGTATCCTATATATATATTACATTACTTAAAAAAAAGTATTACTAATTATGTATTTTTTTTTTTAATTCTGAAAAATATATATTTTATTTTATAAGTGTTTTAGATACTTGACCTCTGTTTGTCGCTAAATCGCCAATGCCTGTCGCCAGCTATTGACAGCCTTAACCTCAGTTAATTGTAATCCGCCGGTCACAAGAAAACTTGGCGACCATCTACTAAGTAACGTAGGCTGTAATAATAAGGAAGTACCAAATTTAAAAAAGATGAAAACGAGAATATTTAGTTTTTATATCTTTTAAAAGAAAATTCTCAAAATTAAAGGGATTTTTAATGAGAATTAAATTTGAATTGCAAAATTTATTTGGTCCATAAGTATGTTTTACATGAAAATTTGGTCCATTTTAGTCCAAAGAAAGTAAATAAAAAGCATATAATTTTATTAGCATGAAAATAATTATAGTTAGAATTTACAGTGTGAAATAAAAGCAGATTTTTTTAAAAAGTCTTTAAGTTATTTTTATATAAATGAGTTATTTGTTTACCATCATAAATTATTCTAAAAGAGTTTATTAAAATTGCAGCGAAATTGTTTGAACTTAATGTAATTTATTCTAATGTGTTTTTTTTTTTAATTTTTATAAAAAAATTTTAATATTTAAGAAACAAATCAAATGGTTAAACAAATTTTTCAGTGCTCTGTTTTTATATAAAATGTTCATATAACATATTTAAATGAAAAGATAAAGTTTAAAATATAATAATTTAACTTAAATTTTACAAATCTGACGTTCTTTTAAGAATGAATATTTTAAAAAATAAGAACAGCATTTTAATCAACAATGACAAACAAAAAGATTTAAATTCATTATTACATAATTCATTGAATGCCAAAATTTGTGTTAATGAAATGCAATGCAGTGCTATTTAATCTACATAATTGAATTAAATAGAGTAAATTAGAAATTTAAGTAAAATGAAGTTTTTGAAATCCTCATGGAATTACCTCACAATTTAGATAAGTGGTCTTGGTCTTTAGTTGATCTACTATAAACGTGTTTTTAGCTGTTTTGCCATAAAATAAAATAAAACAGGAGTATTTTCATGTTTTAATTAAAAAAGAAGCTATTTAATTTTCTCAACAAAAGATCATTAAAATAATTGGATTACTTTATTTTTCTAATTTTTTACTCTTTTTTCAAAGTAAAGGAAATTAACAAAATTGGATTCTTTTAAAGTGAATGAAAAGCTAATAAAGAAATGTTATTCTACATTTACACAGTTATTTACTTAATTACTGTCACAATACTCTAAGAATATATAAATTGTTGAATTTTTTTCATTGCATTTTTATTTTTGCCTTCAGATAATTTTCTAATTGTTAATGTTATATATAGGAATAACTTTATTAATTAATATGTATTATATATGAAATAATTAGTTAATGTATATGCATTAATAAATACTGTCTCAAATTTACGTTTATTTTCCTTATTATTTAAAACTGACTCCCCTTTTTTTTTTTTTAGGGTTGAAGTATGTTTAAAATATTAAAGATTTCCTTTCGAATTCAATTCCTTTCTTTTTTTCCATTATTATTATTGCTTGTTTCAATAGAAACAAGTAATATAAAAAAATTTAAAGTCAATTCCTACTTTTTTTCACTCTATTGCAGAAAATCCTTCATAAATAATTTTCATTCAGAAATTTTTCATTTTAAAGTTTATCTGGCGCCATCTATTGATAGATATATGCAACTTAAATCTAAAAAAACTAAAAGTAATTCATTAAATTTAATTACTGAATTACTATTTGAAAAAAAATGTATTAACATCCAGTGTCATCCACAAGTTAAAAAAAAATGTATTTGAACTCGAGTGGATGAATAAAAAGCATTTTATTAACGATTGAAAATTTGAACAAGATATATATATATATATATATAGGGAGAGTGTGAGCTAATAGAAGGAATTGAAAAGAAATTTTCCATATGCTTTCTTTGCACTTTATTCTCTAAAAAAATAGTATGTAATACCATTTTTAATGCTGACATGATCCTTACACCTAGCAAACATATTAGGTTTGTATGGTAGTAAGAAGACTGATAATAATTTGATTATTACTAAGAAAAGAATGTTTATTTATACTGTGATAAATATTTACAGAAGATTTAAATTTTTTATGGTTCTTTTTGTGGTCTAAAATCTCGTGATATTTAAAGGTTTGAAAATGAAGGAATATCTTTTGGTAATGCTAAAATAATGAATCTGATTAAAACATAAACTTATTTTTGATTTGTTCTATTACATTATAACGCTTTACATATGTATGAAAATAGTTCAGTATAATTTATCTTTATTGCGACCATAACTTATGCTAAGGTATTAATTTTTTTCAGCAAAATTCATTTACTATGAAAAAATATATACCCTAAATGTGGCTGAGTTCTGCATTTTGAGATTTTGCTTGTCCATTTGGCAATTTTTTGCCTTGCGATTTTCGCCAAGTCCTTCTTAAATAAAGAAAATGTTACGACCGTATTTTTCTCACTGCCCTTTGGCGATTTCATTTGTGATGGAAAATAAACTTGGAGAAATCGTAACCGTAATGTGCAGAATCCCTGAATGCGATATATAGTTGTTCAAACATATGCAAAAGTTATTTGATTGATTCAATATGTTAAATCTAAAATGCCTGTAATTATCCTGTATTGATATTCTGTAGATTTCCGAGTTTCCTCAGATTACGTTTCTTGAAAAAGATGGATAAGTAAAAACCCATATAAATAATGTTCGTTAGTTAATATTCTCATTAAAAATTCATACAATTTGTAACGAATGAAATTATTGAATGCTATTTAAACTAATATAAATTTTATATTTAAGATAAAATGTAAGCAAATGATGCTATGGACATTTAAAAACTAACAAGGAAATGATTTTATATAGGAGCGAAATGTAAATCAATAAAAAAAAAAACTATTCTTTGCTCAAAAACCTCTAAAAGTACAATTATTATTTAAAAAAAAAATTAAAGTTTACTTTATCATATACTATTACCGTTGTTTGAAACGTTGAATTATGAAATATTTGAGCGCTAGAGTATTTAATACTATTTAACATTAATATAAGTTAAAAATAATTTATAACAATTATGTTCTAAAATAATATGAATATATTAGCAGATTCTGACAAAATTTCGATTCTGATTTAAAAAAAAAAAAAAAAAATATTTAGAATTCCCAATATATTCGTGCAGATTGAAAAAAAAAAAAGATTTTGGTACTTTTCCTTTAGTGGGGACCATTTTACGCCAAATGAAAAAACCTCGCCATGTAATAATCAATTCTAATGTAGTTTCTCTTGATGTTCACAATTTGATCGGAGATTCAATATTAGAAAGGAACCAAATTTTTCAATGCCATTTCAATTTAAAACAACAAACAGTTCAAAATAACTTAATCATAATCTGAATTACTACACTAAAAACTACTTTGTTATTGTTCAAGTGAATTAATGAATAATTAAATGAATGAATGAATATACAAAATCTCTGTAACTAATAAACAACTAAGCTATGCAAGTAGAAGCCTTTTAAATTTTATATGAAATATTTAAAAAGCATCATTATATTGCAATAAAATTTATATGTACAAAATGTACAAGATAAAATGTTATTGTGGTCATGACAGTTTTAAGTGCAGTAGAATGAAGTTCAGTTGAATATTGTTACAACACATTCAGTCGAAAAACTGAAGGTGAGTTACATATCACAAGAGGAAAAGTCTATTTTCAAAAATAGGGAGATAAAATGTTATTGTTAGAAATAAATTATGAATGTTCTGTCTCCATATATATTCTCTGCATCGTTATTCAGTGTTATTTTATTTACTTGACAACATAGATTCTGCTGATCCTCTTGTAGTTTTATGTACATGCGGTATTATATAGCATTATTTATATCAAAATGTGTGCTTCAGTTATGCAAAGTTATTTAAATTTAAACTAGAGGCATGATGTCTCATACTAAATGATTATGGTATTGAAAACAAGCTATTGGAATATCCTAGTAAAAGATAATAATAGAATAGAATAGACTAAGTAAAACGAAAAGTTATAGAATATTAAATAACTAAATATCTATCATTTTGATATTAAAACTTAGATATTTGAGAAAAATGCCAGTTTAACTCAAACCCTTGACAGGATTCCAAAAATCGCCAAATTTGGCACATTTATACCTTTGCCAAGTTTCTTCCAATTTCAAAATTTGCATCAGATTTGGCGCGTTATTACTAAAAAATTTCGTCGCCAAGGGTGTGAGTTAGATTATATATCTTCACCGATATTAATAATAGAAGCATGTAATATAGAAGAAGAAATATAATAGAAAAAAATGTGTCAAATTTCTGAAAGCGCTTTATTATGATATGAAATCACAGTATGTACATTTCTTAAATATGTTGTCGAAATGCTATTGCATCAAAATTCACAAAGGTTTGCTAAGTTGTTAAAATGTATTTTCCTATTGTTCATAATGTCCTAATATTGATATTTTATGAAAATGTTCTTCTCTTTGAGTGTTTGTTTTAATTTAAGAAATCTGTAACTTTTTTTTAGCTATGTAACAATATAAATAAAACACACAAAATATTAAAATAAATTCATGGAAAAATTTGTGTAAAGAAGCTTCGCATAAAATGAAGAAATTTAAAAGCAATTATGGTTAGATTGTACATAATAAAATGACACACATTATTTAAAATTTAGCACAACATTTTTTTAACAAAACTAATAGTTTACAATGTTTTTTAAAGGGTAACTAAATTAGTTTAACTAAAATACTTAGATAAAAAATCATTATTGTTTTCCAGATTGAATAAGCTTTCTTATATAAATTGTTTATATTGGGCATAGATTACAATTTTAACTTTAAAGCTGCAAAAGATTACAAAATAATTAATATTATTTGTTCGTTATACGGAATTTGTTCATAAACATAATTAAAGCTGTTAAATCTATTAGCACTCTTTTAAATTCATAAAAATTTTGATCAGTTTAAATCACGTTTCTTTCACCATAATCATGAATAAATGATTTAAGAATCCTTAAATAATCTCAAAAATAATGTCTACCATGGTAAATCCAACTATAAAAGCTATCATACCCATATTGTTATTCTTTCTCAAATAAATGGTTCCATCAGTTTGATATATCTTAATCTTTCTTGGTACATCACTGGTAGTAACGTAATTTTTCTTGGTGCAACACTGGTAGTAACGTAATCTTTCTTGGTACAACACTGATATTAACACAATCTTTCTTGCTACAACACTGGTATTAACACACTCTTTCTTGCTACAACACTGGTATTAGCACAATATTTCTTGGTAGAACACTAGTATTAACACCATCTTTCTTGGTACAATACTGGTATTAACACAATCTTTCTTGGTACTATACTGGTATTAACACAATTTTTTTGGTACAACACTGGTATTAACACAATCTTTCTTGGTACAACACTAGTATTAACACAATCTTTCTTGGTACAACACTGATATTGACACTATCTTTCTTGGTACAACACTTAGTTCTACACTTGGTACTTCTTCCGGATTTTCACTGAATCTTTGTTTGAATAACAATAGATTACCAGAAACCATTAATTTACATCAGTTATAACATGACGTTCTTACTATCCCATTGCATTCCTATTTTTAACCAATATAATTAAATTAATATTGTAACAAAAAATTCCAGCTAGATTGTGTCCTCAAATTTCCTCTGGTAACAAAAGAAAAATAATGTTCTGATTAATAATATTTAACACAATACATAGCTACACTGGATTTCAGAGAATCACAACACATGAAGATTTCCACAAGACTGTGACTTAATTTTTTCCCTTTCCAAGCAGTTTGTTCAAAATTCCTCTGGCCTTTTTGCCAGATCCGCCCAACGACATCCTCTTCTGGAGACTTCTACCTCCCTTGCTGGTGGAGTTGGTGGTGAAAGTGGCCATGTCAGTTGTTGCTGAGCTTTGAGGCGTATCTGGGTGACAATGCCAACAAGTAGTTCGTCGACTTGGTGATTGATGGCTGCTGAAGTCTCGATGAACTTGCATTCGTACGAACACGCCACCGACTTTGCTTCTGAAATAAAAAAAGACATGAGTTGATACAGAAGTTAATAATATAATTCTGGTACATGTATCTAAACTTTAAAAATAAATTGTAAATTCAGCATCTATTATATAAGAGTATGAATCAACAACGATAAATGGACAAAGCTTGCTTCAAATAGACACGAACAAATAATTTGTTTTACAAATGAATATAGGGCTAAATTATTACGATTAACATTTTTTTCATTGTACATCAGGGAATCTTATCTTTCACACACACATATATATACAAATATACTAAGGGCAGATCACAGACAGGTAAAGAAGGAAGTAATTGACATATAGGAGGATATTTAGGTGCACCTCAGCAGTGAGAGTTCATCGCATCTTTTTGGTGATCCATATGTGATGTAAGTGATTTGATTTGGGATTTGTGGACATTTCAGACATGAATTTGGATATAATTTATTAGAATTGCTGTTAGTAGCTTGGATGAGGACATGAAGAAAGTGCAGCTCTGAGATTCGAAGTAGGGCCATTTTTTTCTTTGTTCCAATTTATTAATATTTAAAATGGAAATGGAGCGAATTAAAGTGAAACGTAAATGTTTACAATTTCTTTCAGTAAACACAACTAAAATAGAAAATGTTTACGCACGGAATCTGATGCATTTGATTAGTATCAAACCAACTCATCGTCTCTTGCCTTTCAGTGGAAAAGAAGAAGTACTAGTTTTAAGATTTCTCCCCAAAACCTATCCTTTTAAAGTCAGACTCAATAGATTTTGATTAACATTTCTACTATGTAAAAAACAAACCGAGGAACATATTTTATTCCAGTGCCCTAAATATGACATACTAGTTCAAAAGATAAAAGCTGAAACAGGCTTTTGGATATAAAGTCTATCCTAATCTTGGAAATTTGATATGAGCGACGAACCTTATTATAAAACTATATCGCTAAATAATTTTTTACGAAAAAACACATAGTTTTTTTTGTATGTATTAACCTTTTTTGTATTGTTTAGTGACAGAAATTCTGCACGACACCATATTTCGGTGCTTCTTCTTTAATACTTTTGGAATCAAAGTCCATTGATTATCTGAAGATCTGTTTTTATTTGTATTATTTTTTCTTATTTCTTTTTTCTGATCTCTTTTCAAGAGTAATTGGATAAATTGAGATAACGCAAGTCAAGAAAATGCGTTGAGAATCGAAATTTCAGAAGAAAACACGTAAGAAATGAAAATTAATGAAAAGACATGATGAACTATCACTGCTGAGGTGCGTGTTCATCACAGTGCTGTCCTTTACAAACCGGAACGTATGGTCACATTTAGCGTAATTGAATAATTTATTTAATATATTAAATAATGCATCGGACAAAGTAGTTTGAACATAAATATAACTCGGAACACATTTTCAGAAATTTATTTATTAGAAAAAAATTGTTACAAATGTGATTTTTTTTTTTGTGTAATTGAAAGAATTTAAATGATTAGAAAAAACCCTTGAGCAATAATAACTTTTTATCAAGGAATTTATCTGAATAATACAAAATATTAAGTGTATATAGCAACTATAACTTTTCTAAATAAGATTGAAATATTATACAATTATAATATTTATTTTGTAGCAGCTTGGAGAAGTTTTTGATTATTCCACTTTTTGATACAATGTATGTTTTGCTTTTATTATTGTCATTTATAAATATAATTTATATTTGAAGTTCGGACGTTGGTATTTGTATAAATTTTGTTAATATACAACAGAAATGAAAAGCAATCCTTCGGTTTTCTATATTCGCTGCAAATATTGAATTAATGTCCTAAGATAAAGAATTCGTCAAAGACAGAAATCCTCGAATTTATTCTTTCGCTTTGAAAATTTTATGAAAGCCTGCCGCTGAAATGTTTCTATTCTATGCATAAATTTAATGCTTTATGCACAATTATTATAAAACCTAATAACGTCGGCATATTCAAAAAATAAATTTTTAATCTTGTATGACAATTTATTTTGAATCTCGCATTTCGTATTTCAGTTACAGTTAATGTTCTGAACTGATGAAATGGAATTATTATTATTTTTGATGCATAGTTTTGACAACAAAATGGAAAACGATATTCTCGGAAATGGAACATTATCTGAATGTTTATGTCGAAAGATTTTCTCCAAACTTTTGAGCTGCACTTTTATCACCTTAAAAGAGAAAATAAATTTCTGAAGAAAAGAATTGCTTCATGAATAATTCAAGAACTAAACATTCATCATCACCCTTTTTATTATTTTTCTCTTGATATTCGCAGTCTGCATAATGCAGCCATTTCTTCATCTAATTTTTAAAATTTGAATAGTTTTCACCAGACAGTGATATATCATAAACATTTAACATAAATAGGAAAATACAGACAAATATATATTTTATCATATATGGACATAATATCCTGGCTAGCTGTCAGTGGTGTCTCCAAAAAAATGAAGATAGAAAATAAAAAATATGCAAGCTATTTTTTTAAACAGATTAATTTCCTCGAACAAGACAAATTTTTAATTTCAAAAACTTTTATTTAAAGCAAGTAATACAAAAAAAAAGTTTTTTTAAAGTCAATTCCTACATTTTTTTTTTTTTTTTCATTATATTGCAGAAAGTCCTTTATAAGTAATTTTCATTCATTTTTAAGTTTATCTGGCGCCATCTATTGGTAGATATATGCAACTCAAATACAAAAAAAAAAAACTAAAATTAATTAATTAAATTTAATTACTGAATTAATATTTGAAGAAAACTGTATTAACACCAAGTGTCATCCACTACAAGTTCAAAAAAATGTATTTGAACTTGAGTGGAGGAATAAAACGCATTTTATTAACGATTCGAAATTTGAAAAGATATATATAGTGAGAGTGTGAGCTAATAGAAGGAATTGAATAAACGTCGATTTTCAAATTTTATTTATGTTTTAAAATTGCCACATATTGCTAAATCTAACGATTAACTCCTATCAAGTCACGTGCTCTGTGGTTCTGTTTGAATTGTCTGCCTTTCAAAATATAAACAAATTATTGTTTCGATTTCCACAAAGTTATATGCATGGATAAGTTTATGTTTATAAAAGATAATTTAACCATCACTTAACAGACTTTTCTGTCAGGATTTGGTAGTGCTTCTTGTAGTATTTAAACAATCGCTTCTTAGTGATGTCTTAGAGTTAATAAAATTCTGGTATACTTTCTGTGGCTATTAAATTTGATAGCTCTTTTGAGGCTACACTTTTGAGTTCCGATTTCGCCAAGTCTCATTTCCACGCCAAACAGAATCGCCAAAACAAGCATTTTATAACTGCAGTGGCCATGTTTGTCTAAGAGGACGAAACTCGCAAGGGAAAAAAAGCCAAATAAACAAGCGGAACCCTAAAATGAAGAACTCCCGTTCCTTGTAGTATTCTGAGCAATTACTTCATAAATTTTTGGGTTATTGATCATTTATAGGTAGAATTGCAGAATATGGGCCGTTCGGATTTGGCTAAAAATTGTGTTTGCCAAGTAAGGGGTTGCGATTGAAATGAATTGCAAAAATTACAAGTACAAGAAAACCGGGTTACCATATTTGCCGACTTATCCATCAGTTGGTGCCACAAAAAGTCACCAGTACCAACGGCCCCTATTTTGTGATTTTGACTAATTTTTGTTGTTAATTTGCTTAGATATTAAGAAGCTTTTGGGTACTTACGTATTAACGCCACTTAGCTACAGTTGCGCCAATAAAGAGCAATCTTGATGTTCGCACGCGCACGCAGTTATCTTTTGAACGCCAACCGCAGGTACAGATTTGGCGGTTTTTAAGTGGCGCCAATCTACACTTTATTGTAGCTGTTAGATTGGCGCCACTTAAAAACCGCCAAATCTGTAGCTAAGGTGGCGTTAATACGTAAGTTCCAGCTTTTGTAAAATAAGAAAGAAAAACTTTAGCAGAAAACTAATTTTCAAATGTAAAACACTAATCGTCTTTATATATATATTCTTAAAGATTAAAAAAAAAAAAAAAAAAAACTACTTTATTAATGAGTATAATATTTATATAATAAAAAAATGAAAATAAAACAAGATTTTCTAAAAAAACTATGAACAAATTTACGCAGTTGAACAAATGTTCTTTTGAAATTGAAGAGATTTGAAAAACACAGATAAAAGGAAGAGTTTTTTACAACGAAAAAAAATAGTTAGAGATGCGTTAAAATAAAAGAAGATAATATATATAATAAACTGACGATTGGAATTTACATTACACATATTTTGTTTATCATTGATCCATGTAAAACCACCCACTTGAAAAATCACGATAAATAGAAATAAAAAATTGCGTTTCTTTATTCTGCGTGGAATCCATTTTATCGTTCTCTGGAGTCTACTCCCCGATTCTGAAGGGGCGTTTTTTTGACGCTTATAAATAGTGATTTCGGAATAGAAATGCAAAAGCATTCAATGTTTTCGATTCAGAATATGGAGTACGTGTCGCTTTTCAAAAAAAAAAAAAAAAAAAAAAAAAAAAAAAAAATTTTTGAAGGTTTAACAAAAGAATCTTTCCCTTTTTTGTTGTACTTAGAGAGAGGGGGGAAAGAAAGTCATAATTTCTAAAATTTGCGTGGAAGTAATTCACTTGCTTATTTTTCACTAAGAAGTTTTAAAATATTTGATCAATTATGTTCGCCAAAGTCTGCCAAGTAAAGGGTTGCAATTGAAATGAATTGCAAAAAAAATACCTGTGCAAGAAACCCGTGTTACCACATTCGATGACTTATCGCTCCCTTTAATCGGTGGACAAATCCAAGAGCCCTTATTTTGTGTTTTGGTCCAATTTTTTTATTTTTATTTTCTCATTTGTTTAGATATTAACAAGCTTTTGTGCAATAAAAAAAAAAATGTAGCAAAAAAACTAATTTTCAAATGTTAAGCACTAATCTTCTTTATATATATTCTTAAAAATTTTCAAAATTAAGAAAAAAAATTACTTTATTAATGTATATCATATTCATATACTAAAAAATAAAATAAAATAAACCAATGCTGTCTAATAAACTATGAACTCTTCTTTAATTTTAAGAAGGCAAATAATCTATAATTCAGTGCAATTTTAATAAAAATACAATGAATGCTCAAATTATTAATTACACTTGTTATTAGTTCCTTGAAAAACATAAAGATTGCTCCTCTTCAATTTTAAGAAAAAGAAAAAAAGCTCCTCTTCAATATTAAGAAGGCAAATAATCAATAATTCAGTACAATTTTAATAAAAATATAATGAATGCTCAAATTATTAATTACACTTGCTTGTTAGTAGTTCGATGAAAAACATAAAGATCGATAATAAATGATCTTAAGTAGAAAGCTAAATATTTTTTGTGTTTTTAAAAAATATGAAAGATTTGAAGACAATATTTAATAAAGTAATAATGCCAAAATATATAAATATGAAATGTATACATGATATATGCCAACGGTCATACCATGCTGAATAACCGGTTCTCGTTAGATCACCGAAGTCAAGCATCATTTCAGTACTTGGGTGGGTGACCACATGGGAACACCGCGTACCGTCGGCATTCAAAATTTGGGACCTGAATGGCCGAGTGTTTAGAGCTCTGGTGCTCGGTGCCACAGGTTTCGGGTTCGAATCCCGGTGGTGCCCTGGATGTTTGTAGTGGTTCGGAATTCACTTTAAACCGTAGGTCCCGGTCTCCCATGACTGTAAGAGCGTCACGGAGCCAAAGTCAGGTTTCTACCTAAGGCTGCTCCATCACAACAACAGAAGCTGCTTCCTTTCCCTTCAATCATGAGTACGTATGGGTTCGGGGCTTGGCCAGCCAAGTGGGATAAGAAACAGCAACAACAACATACATGGTATAATCTGTTAAGTTCAATACAATTCTGATTTTATATGTGACTGAAAGAAAGTTTCAAGATTCAGAATTCGATCACCATTTTTTTTCTGATGAATAGTGTTAACAATATTCACTGAAGCATTTAATTTAATGGAAACCACAATGGTTAAATGAACAAAGCAAGTGGGAGATGAAATATCTTTTTCTATTATGAAAATGAAACAGTACAAATTATAAGAGGTAAATGACATAAATTATATCTCCTCATTTGAACCTAATTATTATTAAATTTTTGGTAAAATCGCAGAACAGGTGTCGTTGGAATTTGGCGTCAAAAGATTTTTTTTTTTTTGGTTCAAAAAATTTTTTAAGAAGTGAGAAGTGAATTTCAAACTATACAAGAAATCCGACACCACATTTGGTGACTTATCCTTCAACCTGGGAACGGAATTCCACAACTCTTCCCGTGGAAAAAATGGTACAAAACTGAGAGAACTTTAAACTTTAAGGAAATTATTACAGCGAAATAATAATGATTTTAATGTGATGCATAATTTTTCTCTACTTGTATCCTGGACGCCGTTTTTTTTTTTTTAAAGCGTTGTTTTACAAATGTATTTTTTGGCAAAGTAGATTTACAAAGCAGCAAAGTATACACATCAAAAAGCAAAGGCAAAGGTACATTTATAAAGTTTTTTTTTGTAAATATATTTTTTATTTTAGTACTCTAAAAAATATCGAATAAATTGAAAATATCAAAATAAAAAAACCAAAGTCACCAAAACGACTAAATCTTCTTTTGTATTTAAAATGTAAAATATTGAATAACATCTTGCAAAAGTGAAATATGATAATGTAGTAAAATAAGTTGCAGAAAGAAATATTTGTTATAAAAATACACACATGCACACACACATACACACACACACACAAAAAAAAAGAATAGAAAAGAATCTTATGATTGGATTTAGCATTACACGTATTTTGTTCCCTTTTCCATTGATCTGAATATACTACCTCTCCGAAAATCAAGACGTATTGGAATAAAAATGCAACCGAGTCCTGTGTATTCTGCATGGAATCCATTTTATTTTACCCCGGAGTCTACTTCCAGATTCAGAAGAAAGTGAACCTTTTTCGACGCTTACAAATACAGACTTCGGAAGAAAAATGCATACACATTCAACTTTTTCGATTCTAGTTGAAGATGTGGAGTACTACTGTGTCCAAAACGTAAGACCAATTTTCAGTTTAAAATTTCCGGGGCTTATGGAATTTCAATTTTTTTTTTAGGTTGCTGGCACTGGCCTTGACATTTGTGCGAAATTTGATGTCAAAATATTCATTAGTGTTTGAGTTACGCTTGGCTTTGTGAGACGCTAAAACGTGATTCCGGCGATTTTTGAAATGTCTTAATTAACTGAGCAAAGAAATTGCGTTTCAATTTTGTTTGCGGAAACGTATAGAATGTCGTAGAAGGCATTTGACTAGCATTCCTATATCAGAAAGAAGTGTTTACAAGTGGTATAAACATTTCAAAGAAGGTAGAGAACGCGTTGCTTCGTGTTGAAGAAGAAGAGCCCAGTGGTCGACCATCCACCTCAACCGACGAAGCTCACGTCCAAAAAAAATTAAAGATTTGGCGCTTGAAAACCGTCGATTTATAATTAGAGACTTTGCTGATGGTGTTTGAATTTCAAAAGGATCGGTCAATTTCATTTTGGGCCTCAAACGCGTCAAATCTCGATTGGTACCGAAAACACTGCGCCAGCTCGCATTGCACTGGCACAGTAGCACGTGTGTTAACAAAATAATCTTTAGCGTTATTTTAAATGAATGAAGAAAGTTTAAAAACTAATTTTTATTTGTTGTGTTTATAACAAAATATCTAAAAATCATTTACGATCTTTAGTTTGTCACTTGTGAACAAAAATATGTTCAATAATTTTGAAACTTCTCATAACTAGCTGAGGTAGAAAAAAAAGGTTATTCTGAGGAAGACTTTGAGTATTTCGCAATGAGAATAAAATGAAAGCATATGTAAAAATAGATCTCATAACTGTGACAAATATAAAACAAATTATTTGTTAAAAATTATCCGTTAGCTTCTTATTTATGTAAATTTTGAGAAACTGTGCGAATTTTAAACTTTTTGGTAAAATTACTGCAAACTACTAATGGTTTTAATGTGATACATAACTTTACTCTGCTTACATTCTGATATAATTTTTTTTCTACTTATATATATATATGTATATATATTTTCTAATGCTGCTGGTAAATACTTAGACAGTTGTCTTTTTGCCATAAGCAAGTGCCTGCACTGATGTTACTCACTCAGCACTACCCAGGTGATACGTGGATACGTGTAGTTTGAAGATAAACTACTGACACGGAGTAACAATACCCCGCAACGCTTTACGATCATGTTGATTATGTTGGACCGGGACCTACGACTTTTTATATATATATATATTTATACAAATATATATATATATATATATATATATAAAAGTGATTTTTTTGACAAAGTAGGTTTATAAAGGAGCAAAGTACATTAAAGGGTAAAAAGTACATTTATATAGCTTTTTTTCGTAAATAATTTTTTATATCTAATCCTTAATTTTACCTGCAAGTATGTCGAATAAATTAAAATAATAACAAAATAAAAATAAATAAATATATAAAAAAAAAAACAATGTCACCAAAATGAATAAATTTTCTTTTGTAAAACATTGAAAAACATCTTGCAATGAAATATGAGAATGTAGTAAAATAAGTTCTAGAAAAAATATTTGCTATAAAAATACAGACATACAATTACAAAAAAAATTATTAACTTATGATTGGATTTAGCGTTGCATGCATTTTTGCTCCGTTTCCCATTGATCTGAATATACTCGAAATCTCCTCGAAAATCAACACGTATAGGAACAAAAATGCCACCGAGTCTTCTGCACTCTGCATGGAATCCATTTTATTTTTTACCCCGGAGTCTACTTCCTGGTTCAGAAGAAAGTGAACCTTTTTTGGACGCTTACAAATACAGACTTCGGAAGAAAAATGCATACACATTCAACTTTGTTGGAATTCTTATGCTTTAGTTCGCGCCACGCAGCATCACGTGATAGTTTTATAGAAATCGTATGAAACCGATTCAGAATTGCACTGTTGCCGTGGAAACGGGCTGTTGGTTGCTATGGAAACGGGCTGTTGCCGTGGAGACCAGCAGTTGCTGTGGAAACGAGTTGTTTTATTCCAAAAAGAACATTTTCTTCCAGTTTAGTTTTTGCCTTTGAACTGTTACCATCAACCCTGTATATCTTTGCAAAATATTGTTTGTAAATAAATGAAGATTCCATAAATGTTTGTATGGATTGATCAATACTTCTCGAACCATCAGAAAGCTGGGCTAACAAGAAAAACTGAACCACCGATAGAAATAAACACGATAGTCGTAGTGACAACTTTTTCGCTTCGAAGTTGAAGAGGTGAAGTACTACTGTGTCCAAAACACAGAATAAAACACAGTTAACAAAAAGAATCTTTAGTATTGTGCTAAACTTTCGTAAAACGAATGAAGAAAATTTGTGAACTAATTTTTAACTGTTGTATTTATAAAAAATATCTTAGAAATCATTTATGATCTTTAATTTATCACTTGTGAACAAAAATACGTCGAATAATTTTGAAGCTTCCCGTAACTAGCTGAGAAAGCTCATGCTGAGGATGACTTTGAGTATTTCGCAATGAGAATAAAAAGGAAAGTACATGTAAAAATCGATCTCATAATTGTGACAAATATAAAAACAAATTATTATAGAATGATCCGTTGGCTTCTTATTTATGTAAATTTTGGGATACTGTGAGAACTTTAAACTTTAGGAAAAATTAACTGCAAAATACTAATGGTTTAAAGTGATGCATAATTTTTCTCTACTTACATTCTGATATAACTTTTCTATACTTATATATGTATGTTTCTAGTGCTGCAGGCAAATATTTAGGGCAGTTGTCTTATTTGCTATAAGCAAGGGCTTGCACAGACATTACTCACTCAATACTCCCAGGTGGTGCGTGTAGCTTGAAGATAACTACGGATACGGAGTAACAATACTCCTTCAATGCTCTACGATCCTGTTAGACAGGGACCTACGGTTTAAAGTGGATTCCGAACCACTACAAACATCCACGGCAATGCCGGATGTTGTAGCGAACTCGAACCCGAAACCTGTGGTACCGAGAGCTAGAGCGCTAGCCACTCGGCCATCAAGCCTCATATATATATGTATATATATATATTTAAAGTGATCATTAACCTGTATATATATATATATATATATATATTTGGCAAAGTAGATTTATAAAGCAGCCAAGTATATTAACAAGCAAAAGTACATAAAAATCAAATTCAGAAGTACATTCATTTATAAATCTTTTTATGTAAATCTTTTTTTTTTTATCTTACTCTTAATTTTAGTACCCGCAAAAATGTCTGATAAATTGAATATATATATATACGCGTTGCTGTGGCTTTCTTTTGTATTTCAATTCAATTATTAGATACTATAATTGGTATTGTTAAGGAAGTGATTGGTAAAGAATGATGAAAAGATCAAATTAAGTTTCAACGAATAGAAAATGTTTAATTTTTATTAATTTAATGAATGAGGTAGATAATGTTGATTTTTAAGACTGTTTTATAATTATTTTACGTAATATAATTTTTAATAATCATTACTTTCATTTAACTAAGAACTAAGCGATGAACAATATTTCTTGTTAGTCTGTCTTTCGTCGAAATAAATAAATTCGATGGTTTTCGAACACGTGAGCATGCAACATACAGCTGCCACGGATTCTGAGGTTAGATTTTTTTTTGGTGGTCGTTTACTGAAAAATGATAATTGAAAAATACAATACAATTAAAATAAAGTCGGGATATAATAAGAAAAAGAATTTAAAAAATTCACAATAAAATACAAATGCAAACGATCGTTTAAGGTACACGAACACCTTCGAAGGAATTTTTTTTTTGAAATTTTTTATCTTTGTACACATTTTTGGATTGAATGTATCTAAAAACTAATAATTTCACATAAAAAAATTTCATTATTATTTTTTTTTAAAATTTTTATAAGCTAAAATATAGGGAAAAATGGCCAAAATTGATACTGTTACAAAACCTGAAATCAAATCAATAATTTTTTTAATTTCTAAGTTTGTACTAACATTTTACAGTGAATAGACCTCTGGTAAATTTATATCTTTATTATTTATTATTTTGTGCTAGTTTAAATGCTGTCGACACAAAATTCTTCCAAAATTTGCATGTAATTCCAAGTTTAACAATTGAAATAAAAATATTTATGTAGCTATAATCATTTCAGAGGTCTATTCCCTGTAAATATTTATGAAAAACATAAATACAAAGTTTTGTAACATTTGGATCAAAATTACTTGTGTTATGGTGTTTCACATGAAAACAAAAAGCATAAAATTCATTCTGAGTAAAAGCTAAAAACAACTTTTAATTAGATATATTACTTCTAAAAATTTTGTAAATATATTAAAATACCATTGAATTATCAAGTTCATAGTCTTATTTATTAAAAAATATAGTTTTGTTTTTCCTTAAAGCTGTAAATATTTTCTGAGCTTTGTTTTGAAAAGTTAAAATTTGCTCTACAAACTTTTTTTTTACAACTTCCTGCTATTTGCAAAGGCTTTTTAATATGAAATGACCTGAAATTAAAATATTTAGCCTTTTTGCAAGTGTTTTGATTAAATATATTCAAAACCTTTGAATTTCACATAAAAATATCAACTTTAACTATTCTTTATACAATTTATTTTTTTTAAAATATGGATAAACATTGCAAAAATGTGATATTGTTGCAAAATTTTATAATTCAAAAATAAATAAAACATGAATAGTTTTTCCTTTGCAAGTATTTTTATGCTGGGAATATCCTTATGTAGGTAATATACTGTTTTCAAATTTATATCTCAATTATTTTATACATTTTTGTATGCTTAAAGTTTGTCGACACAAACTTTTTTTTACAAATTTACAAAAATTCTTAGTTTAAAAACTAAAATAAAAATAATTTATGAATTTAGGTTAATTTTCATGTTCTATTCCTTTCATACATTTAAAGAAAACTTTTACATGAAGTTTCAAAGCATTTAGAACAGAAATATTTTTATTGTGATGTTTTGAATGAATACAAAATGCATAAAATTCAAATAAGAAATAATTAAAACCAACTTTTAAATATAAATAAAAACAAATGTACATACATAAAAATGTTATTGAGCTTTAAATTCTCCTTTATTAATATAAACACTTATTTATTTGTTTTGTTTTCTTTAAATAACTTCCAACTTAAAAGTACCATTGATGAATTTTCTTCGACAATATTCAAATCACTCAAATTTATAACTCAAATTCTTTTTTTTTTTCAAATAACAAAAAGTTTTTAAAATAAAATGTCCTTGATTTTCAACTTGCAACTATTATAATACCTTTTTATAAAATTTTAATGTTATCATTATATCATATAATTGCAGAGTTTACTTCATTTTCAACTTTTCAAAACATCCTTAAAATTCATCATCTTTCTTTAAAATTATATTGTCTATATTATATTATCTTGTTAGATCACATTTCATTTTAGAATTCTTAATCAAATACAACACATGTTGACAAACTTTAAGCATAGAAAAGTTCAATGTTTTGATTCACAACTTTTCATTCAATATATTTTATTCCAATTCCAATTCAAACTTAGAAAATAAAAAGAATATTGATAATCAAATCAGGTAATACTTACATACATTTGATTTATTTCTAATAGAAATAATATAAATTTAATACAATATAATTTTTCACAAAATTTAAAGTAGTACATAAAGCAATAATATTCAGAACATGAGAATTTTACGGTTATGTAGCACAGGCATCGAGACACGGTGCCATCCTTTGTTGTGGTATATCTTTCGTCTGTGGTGGAAACAAACTTTACACCAACGATGAAATTATAAAAATAAGAATTCTGCAATTACATTATCGAAATAGCAAAATAAAATAGTCATTATATTGTTCGAAAAATGAAGCTGGCGAATTCTCTAATTGCAGTATTGCAACCCTAAAGAAATTGGCGGAAAATTATGAAAATTCAGGGTTGCAAACACTACAATGTTGCCACTACATTGGTTTGGCAAAGAAATTTTAAAAATATTTAGGGGTGGGCCACCCTTATCACTTAGTTTAAAAAAATAGATTACGACCGATTCGCAGACCTACCAAATATGCACAAAATTTTCATAAGAATCGGTCGAGCTTTTCGGAGGAGTTTTTGGCATGAATAAATCTTCTTTTGTATTTAAAATGTAAAACATTGAAGAACATCTTGCTATGAAATATGATAATGCAGTAAAATAAGTTGCAGAAAGAAATATTTATTATAAAAATACACACATGCACAAAGAAAAAAAGAAAGAAAATTGTGATTGGATTTAGCGTTACACATATTTTTGTTCCGTTTTCCATTGATCTGAATATACTATCTCCTCGAAAATCAAGACGTATAGGAATAAAAATGCAACCGTGTCTCTACACTCTGCATGGAATCCATTTTATTTTTACCCCGGAGTCTACTTCAGATTCAGAAGAAAGTGAACCTTTTTTTTGAATTTTACAAATACAGACTTCGGAAGAAAAACGCAAAGCCATTCAACTTTTTCGACTCCAGTTGAAGATGTGGAGTGTATGTGTCAACAAAAGTATCTTTAGCATTGTGCTAAACTTTCCTAAAACGAATGAAGAAAGTTTATGAACTAATTTTTATTTGTTGCGTTTATGAAAAGGTATCTAAAAATCATTTAAGATCTTTAATTTATCACTTGTGAACAAAAAATATGTTGAATAATTTTGAAGCTTCCCATAACTAGCTGAGGTAGAAGAAAGCTCATCTGAGGAAGACTATAACGTGTGTTACTAAGAATCTTTAACATTATGTTAAACCAGGGGTGGCCAACCCAAATGATCTTGCGGACCACTTTGGAAATGCATCCTAACTCCGCGGGCACCATATAAAGCTATATATCCTCATAATAGGTTTAGAACCACTATAGACCTTTTTTGAAATGAAAAATTGAAACGTAATGATTTATTATTTTTGTATTTACCATTATTCTTGCATGTGAACACAGATAATATAATAATAATGATACTAAACGCACATTGTAAAGAAATATATAACACTCAAAATGAAATTTTTAAAAAATATATAAATAAAAATGAAATTATTAAGTAATATTTATTTTACGAGTGCGATATTTATTTCTCCACTCTTTCACTCAGCTTTTGCAAATCGATCTCCATTTGGGTATTTGCACATCGTAATGGGTGTTGTAGTTTAGAGTCCGTTATATTTGAGCGTGTTTTGTGTTGGCTCAATTTCATTTCGGGGAAAAAAAAACCATTCGCAGGTGTAAGTTGAACCAAAAGCGCTCATGTGATGGGTGAAAGACCACGATCTCTGAAGTGACTGAATCGGCCGGAGTTTTCCGATTGTTTTCAAAGTAATTCTCTTGCGGTTTCATGAATCACGCCGCGTGTTAGTTAAGGTCTGTCACAGACCAGGTGTTTAGATTCGTCGGAGACTCGAGAACTCATATATATATATATATATATATATATATATTGCCGATATATAATACTAGACTTTTAATGGCCCTTTGTTGAAGCTATTAAAGGTCTAGTACTATAAACCGAGACGTTACAACATCTTCCTCAGCGCAGACTGTCAGTGGTTTGTTCGCAGTGATGGATGTTTGTAGTGGTTCGAATCCACTTTAAGCCGTAGGTGCCGGTCTCATATGACCGTAGAACATCACAGAGCCCAATCAGACTTCTCATCCACATCATTCCCAAACTGTAAAAGAGTAACTCCGCTCTAGATACAGTAATGTGGTGTGATGTAGTAGTAGTAGTTGTATATATTAGTAGCACGAGACCCAACGATTTTCAAATATAAATTTGACTTTTAAAAGAAACTTTAAGAAAAAAAAAAAAAAAGCATAGTAAAATGCTATTTGTTTTTTTGAAACTATGATCTAATAATTCGTATTATTTATAATGTTAATGATTTTCAAAAACTCAAAAATATCGCGGTTTTACTGTTGTATATTAATATTTATAAAGAAATAGAATCATATAGAGTGCTCTTTATAATAGAATCATATAGAGCGAAGAATAAATTTACACATTTGCGCAAATAGTTTTTGAAGTGGAAGAGCTTTGAAAAAGTACAAAAATGTAGTAGAAATAAAGTAGTAGTAAAAATAAAGTACAAAAATGTAGTAGAAATAAAGTACAAAAATGTAGTAGAAATAAAGTACAAAAATGTAGTAGAAATAAGAAATAAAAATAAGTACAAAAATGTAGTAGAAATAAAGTACAAAAATGTAGTAATAAAGTATAAAAATGTAGTAGAAATAAAGTACAAAAATGTAGTGAAGAAAAAATGGCAACAAAATAAAAGAACGCTGGTAATGCATGATGATAAAATGTAATAAGAAATCTATGATAAGGTATAAAAAAGAAACTCATTATTGAATTACACATTACACATATCTTATTTCCCATTGAACCAATCAAACCATCCACGGGAAAATCACGACACATTGGAATAAAAATACATCTGTATCTCCATATTTCACCATGGGGTTCATTTTATTATTCCCTACGGTCTACTTCACGATTTGGAAAGGAACTTTTTTCTGACGCTTGTAAATGCAAACTTCGGAAAGAAAAAACATTCAGTTCTTTTCGACTTCAGTTAAAAGATAGGGAGTATGTTTCGCTTTTCAAAAAAATGCTTGAAGGTTTAACAAAAGAATCTTTTAAGTATTGTTTGTGATTTCAAATATCTGGAAATAAAGAAATTTTGTGATTTTTTTTTTTTCATAAAGTTATGAGAAATAAGGCGAAATATTTCTGATTTACATATTCAATGTTTTAAATTATTAAATAAACAAATGTTTTATGAAATTAATCAAATTTACTTAAATTTACAGGTTTGACAGTCCTAATTCACCTTTTTGTAAATCAAACTCACCTTTTTCAAAATTGGAATTTTTTCTATACGTTAGTTATTTGCAATAATAGTTTTTTTGATTCAGATTATTGTCCTATAGAGGAAAATCAAATGCTTCATTTGTATTTAATTTACAATGGTTCCTAAATAGTATAACAATTTTTTTCCATTGGTTTGAGTTTTTAGAAAAGGTATTAAAAGAATACCACATTTAAAGTTTATATAAACTTTACATAAAACTGCTTAAATCTTTTATTTTTGTTATAGAAGAATTATGATATAGAATTATTTCAAGGGGGACTTTAATTTTTCCATATTGGAAAATAATATTTTGAAGCTAATTAATCGTTATCTAACTTCAGGCAAAATAAGAAGTTAAAATAAATTGACATTGATACATTCTATTAAAAATCACCTAAAAATTTCACACTGAATCATTGAATCTCTCAGAAAATATTTTTAAACAGTATTTTCAGACAATCATCAAGCCATTCCAAGATAAACTACTGACCCAAAGGGCCAAATCGAGCCACTGTGTAACAGGAAAAAAAAAAGCGCCAAAGGTGTATCGCAGAACAAAAAAAAGAAGCCAAACTAAAAGAAGCACCATCGAAGCTTTTGTAAGTCGATTTTGTTCTTAGCAAATGTCACGGAGTAGAAATCTCAGCTTTAATTCTGTTCTGGAGCTGCCGTTTCCTGCGACGTGGACAGGAAACCGGCGACAAGAAAAGCCAAAGGATTACTTAGGGCGAATGCTTGTCAGCTTTCGATAAATCAATCAACGGACTCTTTCTAAGTGGAAAAAACGAGAAAAATAAAGGACAACGAAGGAAAAGAAAGGAACACACTCGCCCAAAAGGTCTTTGCGAGGGCCGTTGGGCAGAGATGTTGTGTAATTAAAAGAAAATCCTTGCTTATCTAGCAAAAAGTCAAATATAGTTCGATGGATATAAGCTGCATTGATTATGTATGGTCTGTTAATTTATGTTCTTTATTAAGAATTTTATGAGGGCACATGTTTTTGCTGAGACAGTTTTGTGAAATGCGTAACAAAATATTGAAACACCATATTTTCTGGGGGAATATTAGGTGTTATTCTTTAACTGCTTTTATTCATTTTTCATAATTCATGCCTTTTTATTTTTGTATTAATTTCAATGATTTTTGTGCGTTGTGATTTTATAGTAAATGACATTAGATTGAATATTTTGGATATACGATTACTTTAATTGCAGAAATATACAAAAAATGATATATTACTGCCAGATAAGTTAAAATTTTAGATTTTTTATATTCCTAAATGGACTATATTTTTAAGAATTCTTCCTAAATTAAACTTGTCCAAATTAAATTATATTAAGATTAGTCAGTACCGAGTCACTACTGCATAACACGCAAGAAAATACTGAAAAATAAATAAATACATTTTTATAATATTTCAGTGTTTACTCTTCTTATTAAGCTGTCAAAGTACGTTCCCTCTTTTTCCTTTACATGGAAATCTCAAATTTTTAAATACCTAATGATATTTTCAAATATATCAAACAATATTTTCAGCCAATCACCAAGCCATTCCATGATACACTACTGACCCAAAGGGTAAAATCGAGGCACTGTGTATCAGGAAAGAAAAAAAAAAGCGCCAAAGGTGTAACGCGGAACAAAAAAAGGAAGCCAAACCAAAAGAAGCACCGTCGAAGCTTTTGTAAGTCGATTTTGTTCTTGGGCAAATGTCACGAAGCAGAAATCTCAGCTTTAATTCTGTTCTGGAGCTGCCGTTTCCTGCGCTGCGGACAGGAAACCGGCGACAAGAAAAGCCGAAGGATTACTTAGGGCGAATGCTTGTCAGCTTTCGATAAATCAATCAACGGACGCTTTCTAAGTGGAAAAAAAGAAGAAAAAAAATAAAGGACAATGAAAGAAAAGAAAGAACACACTCGTCCAAAAGGTCTTTGCAAGGGCCGTTGGGCAGAGTTGTGTAATTAAAAGCAAATCCTTGATTATCTGGCAATAAGTCAAATATAGTTCGATGGATATAAGCCACATTGATTATGCATGGACAAGCTGATTTACTATAAGTAATCCTAAATAACAGTCATGGATAGTTTTATACTTGTTTTCTGAAGATTATTTATGTAGAAACTTGTAATGACTATTAAACTTTTATGGATATATTAACATTATCTTCAATTATAACAATACAGTTATCACTATCATCCAATGTTAAATGAACAAATTTCTATTATTACACTACGTTTATTTCGAGTATGTTAGTGTTTACGACAGCTATAGAAAAATTCAAATAAACTCATATTTTATGTAATATTGTATAAATGGGGTATGAAACAGTCACTCCTGGTTGTGGTTTAAAAAAAAAAAAATTCATTTTTTTTCTTTTATGCTTTTAAAAAAAGTCTCTTTCTTTCATAAAAACGTTGAGTAATTGAATTATCTTGATGGATTAGTACCCAATATTTTTCAAAGCGAACATTTAAAGATTAATTTCATCTAAAACAACTTAAAAGCAAGGTAAACAAAATAATTTTACATTAAAAAAAAATGTTTGTTTATTTTTAGCTGAACTCTGGAACCCAACATGAATTGAATTGTTTTGGCAGTAACTAATTTAAAAGCTTTGTATTATGTGCATAAATTAGACCATTATCAGAGTTATTAAAATTCAATTCTTTATTCTTCATTTTTATTTAATTTACAATGGCTCCTGAATAGTGTAATATTTTTTTTGATTGAGTTTTTTTAGCAAGATATCAAAAGAATACCACATTAAAGTTTATAGAAACTTTACACAAAAAATGCTTAAATCTTTTATTTTTGTTATAGAAGAATTATGATATAGAATTATTTCATGATGGGGGGAAGCTTTAATTTTTTTCCTTATTGGAAAATAATATTTTGAAGTTAATTAATCGTTATCTACCTTCAGACAAAATAAGAAGTTGGAATAAATTGCCATTGATACATTATATTAAAAATCAAAATACTAAAAATTTCCCTCTAAATCATTGAATTACTCAGAAAATATTTGCAAAACATACCAAACAATCACCAAGCCATTCCAAGATAAATTACTGACCCAAAGGGTAAAATCGAGCCACTGTGTATCAGGAAAGAAAAAAAAGCGCCAAAGTGTAACGCAGAACAAAAAAAAAGAAGCCAAACTAAAAGAAGCACCGCCGAGCTTTTGTAAGTCGATTTTGTTCTTGGGCAAATGTCACGAAGTAGAAATCTCAGCTTTAATTCTGTTCTGAAGCTGGCGTTTCCTGCTCTGTGGACAGGAAACCGACGACAAGAAAAAGCTAAAGGGATTACTTAGGGCGAATACTTGTCAGCTTTCGATAAATCAATCAACGGACGCTTTCTAAGTGGAAAAAAAAGCAAGGAAAAAAGAACACACTCGTCAAAAAGGTCATTGCAAGGGCCGTTGGGCAGAGTTGTTGTGTAATTAAAAGCAAATCCTTGCTTATCTAGCAAAAAGTCAAATATAGTTCGATGGATATAAGCCGCATTGATTATGCATGGTCTGTTGATTTATGTTCTTTATTAAGAATTTTAGTATGGCACATGTTTTTGCTGAGACAGCTTTGTGAAATGCATAACAAAATATTGAACACGCCATATTACTATTGGCTGGGGTGAAGTAGGTGCTATTGATATTTTATAATTCATGCCTTTTATTTTTTTATTAATATCAATCATTTTTGTGCATTGTGATTTTAGATGACATTAGGTTGAATATTTGGGATATACGATTACTTTAATTGCGAAAATATACAAAATGAATGATTTATTACTGCCAGAGTTAAAATTTTAGATTTTTATAATTCTAAATGAACTATATTTTTAAGAATTCTTCCTCAATAAAACTTGTTCAAATTAAATTATATTAAAAAATTTATTAAGATTAGTCAGTGCCGAGTCACTACTGCATAATAATGCAAGAAAATACTGAAAATAAATAAATACATTTTTATTATATTTCAATGTTTACTCTTCTTATTAAGCAGCCAAAGTACGTTCCCTCTTTTCCTTTACGTGGAAATTTAAAATTTTTAAATTACTAAGCACTCCAAAAAACATAATATTAATTGATGTTATAAGTTTGGTAAGCATTATAAGCATTAATAACTCTTGGAAAGTAGAATGTCAATGTCAAAAACAGAATGTTAATTATTATGTTGTTATAAGCAGTATGATATGTTTGGGAATCATTAAATAACGTATTTCTCAAAACTAAAAAAAAAAAAAAATCTTGCGACGTTCTTTCACCAAATCCTTCAAATTTTATAAAACAGTTGTTTAATAAATGTAAGCCTTCCTTTACGATTCAAAAGATCTTTAAAAGATTCTGATTTCTTTAAGAGGATGTTTACAGACTGCTGGTTGTACACTGAAGTGACAAAAGTCATGGGATACCTCTTAATATCGTGTCGGCCCTCCTTTCGAACGGCGAAGTGCAGCAACTCGACGTGGCATGAACTCAACAAGTCGTCGAAGTCTTCTGCAGGAACATTGAGCCATGCTGTCTCGATAGACGTCCATAATTGTGAAAGCGTTGATGGTGCAGGATTTTGGGCACGAACAGACCTCTCGATGATGTCCCATAAATGCTCGATGGGATTCATGTCGGGTGATCTAGGTGGCCAGATCATTCGTTGGAATTGTCCAGAATGTTCTTCAAACCAATCGCGAACAGTTGTGGCCCGGTGACATGGCGCATTGTCATCCATAAAAATCCCATCGTTGTTTGGGTACATGAAGTCCATGAATGGCTGCAAGTGATCTCCAAGTAGCTGAACATAAGCATTTCCAGTCAATGTTCGGTCCAGTCGCACCAGAGGACCAAGTCCATGCCAGGAAAAAAAAATAGCCGACACCATTACGGAGCCACCACCAGCTTGAACAGTGCCTTGCTGACAGTTTGGGTCCATGGCTTCGTGGGGTCTGCGCCACACTCGAACCCTACCATCAGTTCTTACCAACTGAAATCGTGACTCATCGGACCAGGCCATGGTTTTCCATTCGTCTAGGGACCAACCGATATGCTTACGTGCCCGCGAGTCTCTGCAAGCGATGTCGTTCTGTCAGTAAAGGCACTCGAGTCGGTCTTCTGCTGGAATAGCCCAAGAAAGCCAAATTTCTCCGCATAGTTCTAACAAACAAGTCCCCTGTACGTCCCACATTGATTTCTGCGGTTATTTGACTCAGTGTTGCTTGTCTGTTAGAATTTACGACTCTTTGCAGACGTCGCCGGTCTCGGTTGTTAAGTGCAGGCGGTCGACCACTGCGCTGTCCATGGTGGGATGTTATGCCTGAAATTTCATACTCTCGGCACATCTTGACACAGTGGATCTGGGAATGTTGAATTCCTAACGATTTCCGAAATGGCATGACCCATGCGTCTAGCTCCAACTAACATTCCGCGTTCAAAGTCTTGTTAATTCCCGTCGTGCGGTCATCATCACGTCAAAACCTCTTCACATGAATAACTTGAACAGAAATGAAAGCTCTGCGAAAGCACTGCGCATTTATACCTGTTCTACGCGATGCTACTGCCATCTGAAAATGTGCATATTGCTATCCCATTACTTTTGTCACTTCAGTATATCACATCATAACTCCAACCTAGTTCTTAAAAACCTTTTTTTGATGTTGTTGTTCTTATTTGCTGTTCTGTATTTTTCGTCCGAAACTTTGCATTGGGACCTCAGTAATTGCCATGATTAAGTTCCACTGTAAGCCTAATGAACCACGGTTAGCATGCAAACAGATGTGTCAGTCAACGGTTTTACAGTACCACTGACAACAATGAATGATGAATACATTCATTCAGCCACTAGTATTAAATTGATTGATAATGATAACCGTTGTAGTGGGTTTGTCTGCACAAACCAACCAACAGTGCTACCACGTCTGCAGTCGTGCTCTCAATTAGCCATCATTATAATATAAAGCAAATTGAGATTAATGTATTCAAATGATTCACTTTCTCTTTTAGTAAATAGCTTTTAGTTTCAGCTTTAGTAATTTCTCTTTCAGTAATTCCGGATTCAAAGTAATTTTAATGAATAGCCATAAACAAAAACAAAAAGTGTCAAAATAAATATGTGTGTCCAAATTAAATAAATCATTAAATAAAATAAAATAAATTAAAAATAAAAATAAACGCCCATTGCAATTGTAGAAAAAATTACTAATCCTTTATTATCAAGCCAAACTAATTTTGCAATATTTAAACAACTGGGTTATAATACAATAAAAAGAGCTACTTTATCTTTAAAAAATAAATAATTCAATGTCGCTTCTCCATGTATGCTCGATTGACATTAAATGATTAAATTTAATCTATTTACCGATTTTTTTCTCTCAATAAGCATTATTATTTATTTAAAGTCCTCATTTCATTGTTTTTTCTTGTTTCTTTTAATATTATTATTACATTTTGGTATTTTATTATTTATTTTAGCAAATTTATAATTAATTTTTTTCAAAAAAGGGGAGGGGATATGTTGCAACTCTTCGATTAACTAAGTGAAGATTGGATTAACACGATGAATTTTTAATTTAAAGTATAACCTTTAAAGATAGGATTTCGAAGAATTTTTAAATGGTTTAAGAGAAAAAAAAAAGATTAAAAATCATATTAAATTTTCTAATCTAGTTTCTACTTTCTCGCTGTTACGACCAATAAAGAACATCAACTTTTTACTAAAACATCCATTTTTTTCAAAATTTAATAAACTGCTCGCAATATTCAAGATAAACTTAACCTCTAGCTCATAAACTAAACGCAAGCAGGTAAATGCATTTTAAAATGCTGGCAATAAATATATTTCTGAAAGCTTTATAAATTATTTATCCCGACAGCTAGGCTAGATCTAGATTTTTACTAAATTCTCGCAGCGTAGGGAAAAAAAAACAAGCAAATAAGCAAACATCGGTGAAATAAGAAGATTATATTTACGTAAATCCATTTTTCTTGCGATAAACTCACCAAAGAAATGAAATATTCCTCGTTAAAATATGAAAAGAACATTCGAAATTTTTCTTTCCCCACATAAATATTATATGACAAAAAAAAAAATATATATATCTTTACAAAATCCCCTTTTTTAAAACTTTTATGACAAAGTATTGGCCAAGGATTCAGGTTCTTCTAGGTTTTGAAGTGCTCTTGTTATGACGTCATTGAACTAGCTTATTCGAAGAATTTCAAAACGAGCCAACAAGAACGTCTTGACCCCAGTATGGTCGCCATTTTTGTAGAACGTGACTTTTTCCGAATAACGCGTAACCGAGTCGAAAAGAATAAATTCCGTTTAGCTGAAATTTTGAATAAACATCTCCATTGGGTTTCTTAGATAAATTCCACATTTTTAATCGCTATAATTCAGAAGTAATTCATGTAACGCATTCAAAATAAATTATGAAGCTTCAATGACATAAATACTATTATCTGCTTCTTTGGAATCAAAACATGCTAATTTGATTTCTGTGTGATCGCATGAGTTGGAATTAATTTATGTCGTACTGAATTCAGAATTTGATAAATAAATGTGACGTATATTCATTTGAGATTTTAATTAAATATTCATTACGCTTGTCAAAATAAATTTGTTGCTTAAAGAATTGAAGCAAAGTACAAAAACAAATTGAAGAAAATATTGCAACTTCTGTTCTGCTTATTTATATGAGGCGTGTATAGGATGGTCTATTTGTAAGTAATGATTTATTTTGAGTTAGAAATATAGATTCACTTTTGAATGGCTTTGTCATATAGTCAACGATTTTCCGTATTAAATTTTGTAGTAATATATTATCAATTTTTTAATCACTTAAAAAAAAATTAATCTTTTAAAAGATTCCGAAATATATTTAAATTCCGAAATATTTTAAACGAATAAATTCAAGGTTATTCAATAAGAATTACTTTATAATAAGAATAAAATATGAAACCATTATTCATGCAATATTCATTATTTACGAATCATCGTATGAACATTTAACAATTAATGAACAATTCAATTAAATTGGAAATTTGCCAAATGACATTTTCTTTTCCACAAATAGTCAGTCTGATTCATTTAAACAACATTTAGTCAGCCACGGTTACAGTTAACTACGTCTGATTTGGTGTCAAACACAGCCTTTATAGTAACGGGGAAGAAAGAAAAAAATAAAAATAAAAACTTCCGTTGCATTTGAACAAAGAATTACTAATCCTTTAATGTTGAACCTACGCTAATTTTGAAATATTTAAACAACTGCCTATAATACAATAAAAAGATCTACTTTATCTTTTAAAAATAAATAATTCAATGTCGTTTCTCCATGTATGTTCGTTTGGCAAAAGTAGACTAAATGTACTTTAATCTATTCATTAAAATTTTTTTCTAATAAGGATTATTATTTATTTAGTCTTCATTTCATACGTTTTTTTCTTGTGTATTGTAATATTATTTTCTGCTATCCTTTTCGTACTGAATTATTTATTTTAGCTAATTTAATAATTAATTTTTTTCAAAAAGGGGGGGATATGATGCAAACTGTCCGATTAAATTAATGAAGATGCATTTTAATACGATTATTTATTAGTTTAAAGTATAACCTTTAAAGATAGGGTTTCAAAGAATTTTAAATGGTTTAAGAGAAAAAAACATTAAAAGCATATTAAATTTTCTAATCTGGTTGCTACTTTCTCGCTGTTACGACTAGTAAAGAACATCAACTTTTTACTAAAACATCCGTATTTTCAAAATTTAATAAACTGTTCGAAATATTCAAGATAAACTTAACATCTAACTCATAAACTAAACATAAACAAGTAAACGCATTTTAAAATGCTGGCAATAAATATTTTTGTAAAAGCTTTATAAATTATTTATTCTGACAGCTAGGCTAGATCTAGATTTTTACTAAATTCTCGCAGCGCGGGAAAAAAACAAATAAACAAACATCGGTGAAATAAGAAGATTATATTTACGTAAATCCATTTTGCTTGCGATAAACCCACCAAAAGAAATGAAATATTCCTCGTTAAAATATGAAAAGAACATTAGAAATTTTTCTTTCTCCGCATAAATATTAGATGACAAAAAATACCTTTACAAAATCCCCTTTTTTAAAACTTTTATAACGAAGTATTGGGCAAGGATTCAGGTTCTTCTAGGTTTTGAAGTGCTCTTGTTATGACGTCATTGAACTAGCTTATTCGAAGAATTTCAAAACGAGCCAAGAAGAACCTCTTGACCCCAGTATGGTCGCCATTTTTGTAGTACGTGACTTTTTCCTGATTAACGCGTAACTGAGTCGAAAAGAATAAATTCTGTTTAGCTGAAATTTTGAATAAACATCTCCATTGGGTTTCTTAGATAAATTCCACATTTTTAATCGCGATAATTCAGAAGTAAATTTTTTAAAAACAAAAACACTGTAAGTTCTGTTCTACATATTTATATGAGGATGGCATACTTGGATGTCAAAATTAATTAATTGATATTTGCAAGCAATACTAATTTAAAAATTTAACTGCAATTTGAATTTATCGATAAATAAAATATATAAATATTTCCATACTAAAAATTATTTAAAATTAAGAGAATTGCAGTGTTTTTTTTTTTAAAAAAAAATTCATTTGCCATTTCATTTGTAAATATTTTTATTTTAACTTTACAAACACATACAAATTTTATAAGTATTCATTTATTACAAAATTTTATTGTTTTGTTTATTAGCAGGTTGTTTCAAATTTTCTATCTAGCCTCGGAAATGGTTGAACTAACCTTCATAGCTTAACAAACCGTCATTATGAAAAAGTGTTCCTTTTAATTTATATATTTTTATTTTTTTATAACAATCCGATTCGTGGCTCAGTGATAACGTGCATCCTGGTTATCATTAGGACTGAGGTTCAATACATTGACGGCATTGTTGTAGGTAATGTTTCAAAAAATGAGGCTCGATGGCGTTTGTGATGTTCAGCATCTTGCCTCGTGAGTCAGAATACCTGGTGGGAGTTTTCCGGCTTATCTCCCGCACGATACGCTAATATGGGGTATAAATCCTTCCTAGGAAAGGGTTGTGAAATCTAATTCCGAAATATTTTAAACGAATAAATTCAAGGTTATTCATTAAAATTACTTTCTAATCAGAATACAATATGAAAATATTATTCATGCATTATTCATTATTTATGAATCATCGTATGAGCATTTATATTTCTTTTTTTTTTTTTTTAGCTGAAGTTCTGAATTAAATTGGAAATTTGCCAAATGACATTTTCTTTTTCGCAAGTAGTCAAAGTTTGACTCATTTATGCAATGTTTAGTCTACCACGGGTACAGTTAATATCATCTGATTTGGTTTGTCACAAAACAGCCTTCACAGTAATGGGGAAGAAAAAAAAAAATTAAAAACGTCCATTGCATTTGAGGAAAAGAACTAGTAATTCTTTAATACTGAAGCTAAGCTAATTTTGCAACATTTAAACCACTGGGTTTTAATGCAATAAAAAGAGCTACTTTGCCTTTAAAAAATAAATAATTCAATGTCGCTTCTCCATGTGTGCTCGTTTGATATAAGTAGATTAAATGTACTTTCATCTATTTATCGATTTTTTCAAATGAGCAGTATTATTTATTTAAAGTCCTCATTTCATATGTTTTTCTTTTTCTCTTTTAATATTATTATCGCTTGTCAACCTTTTGGAACTATATTATTTATTTTAGTAAATTTATAATGAATATTTTTCAAAAAAAAAAAAGCGGGGGGGGGATGATAACATTAAATATCATATTAAATTTCCTAAACTGGTTTGCTACTTTCTGGCTTTTACGATTAATAAAGTACATCAACTTTTTACTAAAGCATCCATATTTTTCAGAATTTAATAAACTGCTCCCAATATTCAAAATAAACTTAACCTCTAGCTCATAAACTAAACGCAAGCAGGTAAATGCATTCTAAAATGCTGGCAATAAATATTTTTCTGAAAGCTTTATAAATTATTTATTCTGACAGCTAGGCTAGATCTAGATTCTTTCTAAATTCTCCCAGCACGAGGAAAAAACAAACAAACAAACAAGCAAACATCGGTGAAAAAAGAAGATTATATTTACGTAAATCCATTTTTCTTGTGATAAACTCACCAAAAGAAATGAAATATTCCTCGTTAAAGTATGAAAAGAACATTCGAAATTTTTCTTTCTCCGCATAAATATTAGATGACAAAACAAAAAATACCTTTTACAAAATCTGCTTTTTAAAACTTTTATGACGAAGTATTGGCCAAGGATTCAGGTTCTTCTAGGTTTTGAAGTGCTCTTGTTATGACGTAATTGAACTAGCTTATTCGAAGAATTTCAAAACGAGCCAACAAGAACCTCTTGACCTCAGTATGTGGAGCAACGGTCGCCATTTTCGTAGTACGTGACTTTTTCTAAATAATACGTAACTGAATCGAGAAGAATACATTCTGTTTAGCTGAAATTTTGAATAAACACCCCATTGCATTTCTTAGATAAATTCCACATTTTTAATCGCCATAATTCAGAAGTAATTCATTTAACGCAATCAAAATAAATTATTAAGCTTCGATGACATAAATATTATATACTTCTTTTGGAATCAAAACATGTTAATTTGATTTTTGCGTAATTGCTTGAGTTGGAATTAATTTATGTCGGACTGAATTCAGAATTTGATCGTGATATAAATAAGACGTATTTTCATTTGCGATTTTAATTAAATATTCATTATGCTTGTCAAATTAAATACGTTGCTTGAAAATTCAATGATGATAACTATTGAAAAAATTTTAAAAAAAATTACGACAGACATGACTAAGTTACTTAATGAAAATATAAGTGATAAAAATGATAAAACATGGACAATGATTATATTTCACACGCAAGCAACTAATGCAATTTTAAATACGTATACATTTTTTAAGAATATCTCATATTAATTTATTACTTAATTATTATCAAAGAAATATATATTTATATCAAAAAATAAATAAAAATATTTTTATGAATGTTTTTATTGAAATGATTATAAAAAGTACAAAAATTTTGTTATTTCTTTTTTCAGATATTAGTATAGTAATAGTTTAAATTTATTTTAAGTAATAAATTTTTTTTTTTAATGTATTGTTTTTTTGAGGACAATTTAAAAAAAAAATTATACTACTTTCTGTTCTACTACTGTGCCCAAAAGTAAGATTCAAACACAAATGTCAAGGACAGTGTTTTAAATTGAAAATTGGTCTTACTTTTTGGACACAGTAGTACTTTTCCACCAACCATTAGCAAAAATGGAGTTTCAATATTTTGTTACGCATTTCACAAAGCTATCTCAGCAAAAATATGTGTTGTACTAAAATTCGTAATAAAGAACATAAATCAGAGAGACCATGCATAATCAATGTGGCTTATATCTATCGAACTATATTTGAATTGTTCCTAGATAATCTTTTAATTACACAACAACTCTGCCCAACGGCCCTTGCAAAGACCTTTTGGACGAGTGTGTTCCTTTCTTTTCTTTCGCTCTCCTTTATTTTTCTTTTTTTTTTCCACTTAGAAAGCGTTCGTTGATTGATTTATCGAAAGCTGACAAGCATTCGCCCTAAGTAATCCTTTGGCTTTTCTTGTCGCCGGTTTCCTGTCCGCAGCGCAGGAAACGGCAGCTCCAGAACAGAATTAAAGCTGAGATTTCTGCTTCGTGACATTTGCCCAAGAACAAATTCGACTTACAAAAGCTTCGACGGTGCTTTTTTTTTGGTTTGGCTTCCTTTTTTTTGTTGCGCGTTACACCTTTGGCGCTTTTTTTTTTCCTGATACACAGTGCCTCGATTTTACCCTTTGGGTCAGTAGTTTCTCTTGGAAGGGCTTGGTGATTGGCTGAAAATATTGTTTGGTATGTTTTGAAAATATTTTTGAGTGATTCAATGATTTAGTGGGAAATTTTTGGTTAATTTTTAATAGAGTAGCAATTTATTCCAACTTCTTATTTTGTATTATTTGTAGAAAACGATTAATTAACATAAACATATTTTTTTCGAATAAGGAAAAAATTAAAGCCCTCCATGAAATAATTCTATATCATAATTCTTCTATAACGAAAAATAAAAGATTTAAGAAGCTTTTATGTAAAATTTCTATAAACTTTAATGTGGTATTCATTTGATACCATATTGAATCAAGTGATTTATAACAAGTGATAAATAATACTGAATCAAGTAACTTATGATTCAATCTATAAAATAATTAATAATCAACCTCTGTTATCATTAGGCATTTGATACTAATGTCATTGTTTTTTAATGCACTTTGAAAGTAAGAGGATCATGATTGTTTTCTGACAAATTAAATTTTAATGTCTTATTAATTCAACAACAACATTAAATAACTATTCATTATAAAATGAATAATATTTTAATAATCATTATAATATTGTGTAATATAAATTATGCTCACTTGATTGAATTACAGTGTCTCGAATTCCTTAACTGGATGTCTGGCGTTGTTAGTGGGGAAGATTTGCTACATCATGGCGGCGTTCTGTAATATTGTGGAATATGTAATTATGTATGTTTCCATTCCATTATGTGTTCCATAAGCTTCATATGGTAGTGGTGACGAAGATTCAGGCTAACAGTAATATGGAGTTATGAATTGATGGATATAAGCACAGTCTACAATTTTAGGATTGCACAAATTGGATATAAAACATTGATTTATAAAATAAATGAATTATCTTTAAAATGATGAAGTGTCTTTCTTAATTCTTTTTAAATTTAAATAAAACTTACTTAATTTATAATAAAATACTTTTTTTTACAAAATAACAAAGTATGGATTACAAAAAGTTGATCTTTTCCCAAAAGTTTGTTTTCTAGTAATGACTTTCATTTTTATTTATTTGTCATTTCTATTAATAAAATCTCCAATTATTCTCTGTTACTTAATTTGAAGCCTTAAAATTATTTATTTAAATAGTTTTTACACTCTTAAATTCATCATAATCAGTTGTATTATCTACAATGTTATCTAACAAACATACACTGTTACTTCAGGACTTACAATGCTGCGGTTAACAGGCAACTGGACCTCTGAATTTAGGAAGATTGGCTCGAAACCTAACAAACCCAAAAGTTCTGAAGTATTGGATGGGTAATAACATGTAAAATTTGAAAGCTTATATCAAATGCCCCTCACTGAATTTAAGGAGCTGGTATCACCAGATGCTAATCACCAAATGATCTTTTTGGGAATTTTCGTTAAAAGTTATAAAACTGAAAAAACTATTGACTCATTGAGGTAGTATTTTTATAATAAATGAGGTCACCAAGATTTGTGAATTCATATGCGAAACATATGTAAAAAGCCTTGACATTGCGTGATATCTTCACATGTTGAATATCTTCGGAAAAATATCTGATAATTATGGTACCTGAAACTGACAGAAAGAAATATCAAGTTATAAAATGCAGAAGTTTTAGAGACCAGAAATGAAATAAATTAATGACTAATGAAATATACTGGAATCCATAAGCCTATCGTAGATAGTAAGTAACATATCGTATCGTAACATCGTATTATAACACTGAAGACACCATTGACCCCCTGAGGTGGTAGTTTCATAATAAATGACATCACCAAGCTTTGTAGGTTCATATACCAAACATAGGCATAAAAAGTAGTTTCATAATAAATGAGAACACCAAGCTTTGTGGGTTCATATACCAACATAGGCATTGCATATCTTCAGAAAAATATCTAATAATTATGATATCTGAAACTGATAATTAAAATGATTTTATGCACAGAAAAAATTATCTGATAATTACGGAAAAACTGAAATGATCCGGAAACTGAGGGAAAGAAATATCAATAATATAATGGAGAAGTTTTAGAGGGCAGAAATGAAATAAATTTTGATAAATGATTCATCGATGAGATATAGATTCCATAAGACTATCGTAGATAGTAACATATCGTATCGTAACATCGTATTGTAACACTTGAAGACAACACTGACCCATTGAGGTAGTAGTTTCATAATAAATGAGGTCACCAATCTTTGTGGGTTCATATACTCACTTTGCACTACCCAGGGGGCGCTTGTAACTGATATGCCACGGACGCGGAGTGAACGTTCTACTTTTTTTCTAATACAGCTGGCAAGTAGACCGTGATCTTTTATGCCATAACAGCTGCACCAATGTTACTCACTTTGCACTACCCAGGGGCGCTTGTAGGCAGACTTGAAGATATGCCACGGAAGCTCACGTCCAAAAGTAACAATGCCCCCGCAATGTTCTACGATCCTATTTTGGGATAGGGACCTACGGTTTAAAAGTGGATTCCAAATCACTACAAATATCTATGGCACCGCCGGACTCTCAACCCTGAAACCTGTGGTTCCGAGCGCCAGAGTACTAGGCATTCGGACATCAGGCCCTGCTTCATAAACTAAACATAGGCATTGCGTGATGTCTTCACATATTGCATATCTTCAGAAAAATATCTGATAATTATGATATCTGTAACTGATAATTATGACACCTGAAACTTAGGAAAGAAATATCAAATAATAAAATGCAGAAGTTTTAGAGGGCAGAAATGAAATAAATTTTGATAAATGATTGATCGATGAAATATAGAATCCATAAGACTATCGTAGATAGTAAAACGAAACAAATGCCGAAAACCCTGAAAAATTCATAAGTATATTCATCGAAAAATTCGAGCTGTAGAAATATATCTGAATATATATTTGAAAAGAAAGGCACAGTGCTGGTATTTGTTGTTCTGAATATTGTTTCAAAAGCTTGTTTCAGGCAGTTGTTCGAACACTTGAAAATTTAATACCAGGTTTTCTTTTGAAGGATCAGAAAATTCTGTGTTATGTTTGTAAGCACATATATCATAAAATATGATGTCACTACCAAAACAAGTAGTGGTTCAAATTGTTTTTCACTGTTTTATGATAATATTTTCTGAATAACCACAAAAATAACATTTATTTATTCTGAAATTCCTCTTTTTATCACCGCAAAACTTTAAAAACAACAAAAAAGAATAAAATTCTTTGTATTCCAATATTCTCAATGTACTCGACTCGTGACTCAGGGGCAAAATAGGCTGCTGGTGATCATTAGGGCTGAGGTTCCATCCGCTGAGGCATTTGTTATAGACACCGTTTCAAAAAACGAGGGCACTTCCAAAAACGAGTTTGTGATGTTCAGCATCTTGTCTCTTGAGTCGGACTGCCTGGTGGGTGTTATCCAGGGTTTTCCGATAGATACGTAAATGCGGGGTAGTTCTCCCTAAGAGTCCTCCCGGAAGACACTGCCCTATTTATTCGGTGTCACGGAGCAAAATCAGACTTCTACCTACGGGTGCGCTATCACAATAGAAACTAGCCTTTCCCTCCTTCCATGAGACCACATAGGGTTCATGGACTTGGTCGAAAATGTTGCTATCGTCCCGACTAAGTGAGATATAAATATTCTCAAAGTTTTCATATATTATTATTTTTAAAAGTGCGGATTAATCTGATAGCTTCTGAATTCTGGAACCTGGGTTACAAACCTTGTAAATTAAGAGGAACCGAAAGCTTTCGTGTTTGTACCGAAAATGGAGAAATAAACCTATCTGCTGGAAAGTCCTTCAATTTCCCCCTTCGCCCGTGATATTATACAGGGCCACGAGGAACGATCTCAGATCAAATTGTCTGGATCCAAGCACCAATATGTTGTTGTTGTGTTGTTTCTTATCCCACTTGGTCGACAGCAACATCTATACCATGTCCATGAACCGTTGTGTTCTCATTGAAAGAAGGAAACGAAAAAGAGGTCAGCTTCTGTTGTGATGGAGCACCCGTAGGTAGAAATGACTTGGCTCTGTGCAGAAGGAGGGAAGTGCCTTCCGGGAGGTCTTTTATGGGGAACTACTCCACATTTGTGTAACGTATGGAGAAAACCCTTAAACTCCCAGTTAGGAAACGGCCTAGTGGCCAAGTGGCTAACGCTTGGGTATCACAAGCTTCAGGTTCGAATCCTGGCGATGACACGGATGTTTGTGAGTGGTTCGGATTTCATTTTAAACTGTAGGTCCTGGTCTGTTTAGTCCTCGAATGCACAAGATGACCGTAGAGCTGCAAACGAAACCCAGTTAGGGAAAGCAGGTAGTCTGAATCACGAGGAAAGATGCTGAACATCACAAACGCTATCGAGTCTCCTTGTTTTTCGAAACAGCTCCTACAACTAAGCCGCCAGATGATTGAATCTCAGATACAATGCTTACCAGCGGCGTATGTTGCCACTGTGTCACGTGTCGGGTACAAGCATCAATAAAAATTAATAAATGTTTTTTAATTGTAGTTTTTAAAAAAAAATGCTATTAACATTCACAAAATGGGAATTATCAATAAACAAAAAGTATTTTTTATAAAAATTGATAAATAGTTAATCAATATACAGATTGTTTATTTGAGTTATAATTGAAAGTAATTTTTATGTCCCATGTAGAATAACAAAATTAAGCGAGTAAATCACAAACAAGAATGAATATTTATGAAGTATTTTTGGTAGCGAAATGCATGGCATGAAATATATTTCATGAATATTTAATGGAAATAAAAAGAAAATTTATGAAAAGAATATTCTGAGGGAAATATACGAAAATGAATTTATATGTAAATTTGCAAATTACAAAGAATATTTATTCACGTGTCTCTTGGCTAATGCGGCCAAGTGCGATTAAACTAACTGATGAAACATAACAAATGCTAATTAATTTTGAAATGATAATATATCGGAAATCTTAAAATTGCAGGAAATTTTAAGATAATAAAAATTGTTACGATGTTTAATAAAGTTTTTTTCTTAAAAGGATGAAATATTGCCGCATAATTTATTTAATATTTGTTCAAACTTTGTTTAGAGATGAAATAATAAACATTAAATTTTTTAGCAGGGTAATCTCGAATATATTAGCATCTCATATTTGTATATTTTCGGAGTACCAGAAATTATAAAAACTGTTAGCTCGTAATTCAAACGATGTATATTATGTACGATCACGACGATTTGCCAGATTGATGAAGAAACTCGGTTTCATAGCAATCTCTATCTCCTGCTTTGTGAATGAGAGAAGTTTCTTAAGCTATAAGCCCATTGATAGGATAGAAAAGGAGTAAGATATACATATATATATATTTTATATATAGAATATATATATATATATATAATTTATTAAAAAATTAGCTTATTATTATTTATTTTATTATTTTTTTTTTTAATTAAAAAAAATATCCGTACATAATTTTTTAATATTATTATTATAATTTTTAAGAAGGTATTAAAAAAAATAAACAATAGAAACAAACAAAAACGATTGGAGGGGAAATTGAGACTCAGCGGAGAAACCGCATGGCAATTCGGAAAGGAGGATATCGAAACGCTAATGAATACTATTCAGAACAGCGCGAGGTCTTTTGCGATTTTTGAAATCAGAAATGTCGTCATCATAGTTGCTTAGATCATTCAAAACATGATTATTGATATTTGGAATGGAGTTATAAAACTTTTGTGCAATTTTACAAACAAAGTGTTTAAAATGGAAAGGGGACGGAAAGAACATGTCTGATATCTTCATTTCTGAAAAACCAGGGCGAATGTATAATCATAAGTGGGATTTTATTTTCAAGTCTTTGTATGATCTCGAAATTCGACGGAGCTGTAGATCCCCAAATAGGACTCGCAAAAATAAAAAAAATATTGAAACAAAACCGTATTTAGAGGATAAAAACATTTAATAGATTGATAATTAATTTAATTTTATATTAGTATTTGAATAATACTGTAATTTCATCTTACTTCACATTGAAAAAATAAAGAAAATAATAAAAAAAATCCTTTCAAATTTCAATTTATCTGTAAAACCGTATCATTAGAGGATAAACAGACATTTAATAGATTGATAATTAATTTAATTTTATATTAAACATTTGAATAATGTGACTAATAATTTCATTTGGCCAAGGCCGCTTATGATATGTTTGGTTTGTCGCTCTGCACCATCTTGAGTACCGAAAATTTAAAGATAAACTAAAACATCCATAAAACCGAAAAAGGGATACCAAAGGCCACATTTCACCAGGCCGCTAAATTTCAATTTATGCACCCTTTGCTTGAAACATACTTTTCGAACCTGAAGAAAGGGATAAAACACATTTGGCCAGGTTTGGTTTGTCGCTTTGTGCACCCTTTGTCCGCTCTTTAAAGTGGATTCCGAACCATCATCTGCCTCTGCTGTGCCTGAAGAAAGGGATACAAAAGGCTTTGGACTAAACAGACCGGGACCTACAGTTTAAAGTTTCCGAACCCCTCACAAACATCCATGCCACCACCAGGATTCGAACCTGAAGAAAGGGATACCAAAGGCCACATTTGGCCACCAGGCCTCTACATCTTGTGCACCCTTTGGGTTAAAGAGACCGGATTCCGAACCACTCACAAACATCCATGCCACTGCCAGGATTACGAACCTGAAGCCTGTGATACCAAAGGCCACTTTGGCCACCAGGCCGCTAATACATATGTTTGGTTTGTCGCTCTGCAGTCATCTTGTGCACCCTTTGGGTTAAAGAGACCGGGACCTACAATTTAAAGTGGATTCCGAACCACTCACAAACATCCATGCCTCTGCCAGGATTCGAACCTGAAGAAAGGGATACCAAAGGCCAGAGCGCTAGCAAGTTCGCCACCAGGCCGCTAATACACATAGGAATATATTGATCGGATTGCTGTTTTGCTATTTTACAATTAAGTTGTGAAAGAAAAAAAAACCCCAGAAATTCAAATGTAAGAATTTAATATATTGTGAGATTCAGTAAACTGTTACTGAGTTCCCTACCTTTTCGGGACATTCTTGACACCCCAATGGATATCGGATTACTCCCATAGGAGGGGGAGAGCAGGCCAGAGGTAGGGATCGGATCCAAGGGGAGATGGAAAAGCCTTTCTGCGAGGAGGCTTTCCATTTGTGGATCCTGATTGTCGATAAGGGGTCTGATGGCCGAGTGACTAACGCTCCGTGCCACAGGTTTCGGATTCGAGTCCCTGCAGTGCCATGGATGTTTGTAGTGGCTCGAAATCCACTTTAAACTGTAGGTTCTGGTCTAATATGACAATTGGGCGTAGAGTTGACAACTCTACAGCTTAAAACAAAACTGACTTCTGTTTCGGAATCCTCTAATTCATATTTTTAGAATAGTGAGCGTATGGCTGACAACCCTACCAGCGTAAAAAGAAAACATCTCCTGTTGCAGAATCTGCCAGTAGACAGCCAGCCATGGACCAACATTAATGCCAGGTAGTAGAGCCTGATGGCCGAGTGGCTAGCGCTCTGGTACTCCGTACCGCAGGTTTCGGATTCGATTCCCGGTGGTGCTATGGATGTTTGTAGTGGCTCAGAATCCACTTTAAGCCGTAGGTCCCGGTTTCCTATGACCGTTGATCTTCACAGAGCCCAATCAGACTTCTTCTCCCCCCACATCATTCCCAAATTGTAAAAGGGCAACTCAGCTCTAGGCTGTGCTGTAGTGGTGTAGTAGTGCCAGGGAGTTAGTTAGTTAGATTTTATATAAATTATTTGATTTGTAAATAATTAATTATCATTAATATTGTTAATATGGAATGCCGTAGCTTTGTTTTCTTTAATCAAACGAACCAGCTCCAATAAGGAGTATCGCATATATGTTCGATTTATTACATTTTATTACTATCTGAAAATTGCCCATTTTATGCATAGAAATAATTCATATAAAAGCACTGTTTTGCTCAATTTATTAAAGTTTTAATAAAACTCTTTCCATACGTTCTTTATTAAGCGTAAAAGTTTAGAAAACAATATTTTTCTTCCAACTTGTTTAAATATATATTTTTTCAAATAAAGTGCTTTCCAAAACTCATTGCTTTCTTGAGGAAAAATTTTAAATTAAATCTTCTGTAAGCCTGGAAATTGAAAATCTGTATGCAAGCTTGCATAGCTAATGCGGAAAAAAAAAGTATTGCTTTTCATATTTTTATCGAATATTTACTCCCATAAGAATTGTCTCCATTCTTATTTTCCTGAAAATCTTCAATCAGTTTCAACATCAATAACTTGATAAAATCGCAAAACAAAAAGTTACGATCCAAAACATTTATAAGACAAAAAGTATCAGAGCAAGAAAAATTTTCACATCAGAATTGTTTTATATAACGTTTCCCTATCAACAGAAGCCCTGTAATTTTAGGAAATTTCATTGTATACAGAAGAAAAAATTTGAATATAGTTTCTCTTACTTCTAACAGAATGCTTTACTTTTGAATAATGTTTTCATTTAAATATGAGATCAAGCAAAATTTATGTTAGTTTCCATTTGAAAACTATAAATGTTTTTGAAGTAGTTTATCTTTTACTTTCGTTATTTAAGAAGTATTTTATAGTTTACATTTATTATTATACAAACTAGTTTGTAGTAGATGTGTTGTTGTTTGTTTGTGCAACTTCAATTGAATGTGGTCAACTAGAGTAACAACTCTAATAAGTTTATTTTGACTCGACAAGTACCACAATTACATGCAAATGAGCCTAGACCTGAGTTGCCTCTTTACATCTTGGGAATGATGTGCGTGAGAAGAAGTCTGATTGGCTTCTGTGACGCTCTACGGTCATATGAGACGGGGCACTACGACTTAAAGTGGATTCGAACCACTACAAATATCCAGGGTATCGCCGGGATTCGAAACCTGTGGTACCGAGCTCCAGAGAGCTAGCCACTCGGCCATCAGACCCCCATAAATAATATACAAAACATAATTCTGATTTAAAACATCTAATTATATATTTGTGGAAAGATTCCACTTCTAGCTCTCTGGATGAGAGCTCGTAATACAGCGCCAGTTGCGCCGTGAGTCCTCTCGCGCTGATTGCCTGAGACGCTCTTGCAGTGTTTTGGAGGAAACATGGTTGCGTAGGTGGAACCACGTTACACTACTAGATTGTTTTCAAAAATAAAAATGTTTTAGTTGTGTTAAAATTAAAAAAAAAAAAAAAAAGATATAATTTTATGTCCCAAACTTAAGTATTTTTCAGCTTTTGTGATTGCCAATGTTTTTTTTATAATTCAAAGTAGAGAAATTAAAATGTTTTTCTTCTAAATTTTTTTCTTTAATTATTTTTCAATGAAAGAACAATCCATCAATTTTTAAATCAAGAATCAAGAAAACTGTACCAGCAAGTATGCTGGCATGAAGATCTCAACTTCAAATATGTATATGACGAATTCATCGTTTATGTCAGCCCTTTCTACGTAAACAAATGAATCAGATGTCAAACCTGACAATATTGGCTTTGAATCTTTTATAACTCTACTTAAAGCTCTCTGAATGACGGACACTCCAGAACGTTTTTTCAAAAACATGAGCTCAGCTAATAACGTTATAATATTCCTCGAGATTTTTAGCAGCTTGGCGAAAATATCCATTGTAGCGATTATATTTTCTAACAATTTGTTCATGACGTCGCCAAAATTAAAAATCTAGCTAAACACTTAAATGAAGATCGGCAATTTTACTATTAGATTTTCTAAGAATAAAAAGAATTTTACGCTATGATCGATTACACATAAATTAATTTAAAGAACAATTAACAGCGGCAAACATAGGATTTTGAACACAGATATAATTATTTTTTATTAAGTAATTTTATATGAGGAATATGTATTTTTATCAAAATATTAAGATAGACCAGAGTAATTTAAAAATTAGTAATTAAAAAAAATGATTTTTATATATATTTATATCGAATTTCGTTATGATATTTACATTTATATTTACTGAAAATTAATGATAGTGATTAGTCAGTTTTTCTGTCATGATTGCTCTAAAAATCAAATTATATATTTTTAAAAAAATTAAACCATCATAGATATTTTTAAATAATTTTTTTGATGAAAATAAAATTACAGTTTTGGATATTAATTAAATCGAGCTAAATTCGTCAATAATAAAGAAATATATAAACTGTAACGCAACTTAATGAAAATATGAATAACTATTTATCATTCATCTGCAATACTAGTTTTTACGAGTTTTGAGTTCTGATCGTTGCCAAGATTATTGCCTGTTATTTAAATGCTCTGGTGAACTTGTAAATTAAAAAAAAAAAATAACACAAGTTCTTTAGAGCTACAAGTAAAATAAAGAAAATTGTGCTCAATCGTTAATTATAAAAAAAATAGGTCCAATCTGTCCAGTCATCATAATATTTTCCCTCTTTAATTTATATACAGGGTGATTATAATTAATGAACCCACTTTCAAAATGCTGTAAAAAATGAACCACTCGTCACAATTTGAATTGAAGATACTTGAAGAAAGGGGAAACGGTATGGCATCACAAAAAAAGTTCCACAGATTTTTCCCATCCAATTTGGTATGACCTTGCAGTGGTGTATGGGCTTTCCACTCACAGTGTCACAACTGTTGAATGACTTGGAAGATTTTTTCCGTCGAAAAACCGAAACAACCAAGCAAATTGAACACTACAATTGGTTTAATATGCCATTCATTCCAAATACGTTATAATTTCTATTTAAAATATCACTGGCAGCCAAATTCACTTTCTTTATACTGCTTACAGCGCCATTTATTAATACACTTTGGAGCTGTTTTTTGATGCAGTACCATTTCCCCCTTCTTCAAGTGTCTTCAGTTCAAATGTGAACTCATTGTGACGAGTGATTCTTTTTTTTTTTTTTACAGCGTATTGAAAGTAGGACTTTAATTATAATCGAAATGTATATTTCTTAATTCATTAATTGCGCGTGTGATTAAGGAAACATTAAATTTCAAAACCTTCCAAAATTTTAAGCACATATATCTCAAAATTTCATCATTAGAGTTGTGTCACTATTACAATTCATGATACACATGTATTACATTACATTTTACGAAGAAGGTTGTCCATTTTGTGTCGATGTTCAATTAAACTGAGTTTTCATAGAACTTGAAATTAAATGTAATTATTTGTTGCGCATTGTGACGACGACGATTTGCCAGATTGACGTAGAGACTTGGTTGCTTAGTAACCTCTATCTCTTGCTTTGTGAATTTCTTAAGCTGAAATTAACTTATTAATTGTTTTTATATTTTTAATTAATAAAATATTTTTATGCATATGTAATTTTTTTATATTATTATTATAATTTTTAAGAAGACAATAAAAACATAAACAATAAAAACAAAAACAATTGGAGTGGAAATTATGACTCAGCGGAGAAACTTCATAGCAATTCGAAAAGGAGGATATCGAAATGTTAGTGAATAATATTCAGAACAGCTTGAGGTCTTTCACGATTTTTAAATCGGAAATGTCGTAATCATAGTTACCAAAATCATTCAAAACAGAATTATTAATATTGGGAATGGAGTTATAAAAATTTTGAGCAATTTTATAAGCAAATTGTTTAAAACTTGGGAGGGAAAGAGCATGTCTGATATCCTTATTTCGGAAAAACTAGGGCGAATTTATAATAATACGTAGGATTTTATTCCATTTATTATGCGCATTGTGAAATAGTTTTCTGAAATGAAGTACTAATTTCGTAACTACTACTCCTACTATTTTGTCTAACAAGTATATTCAATATAGTTTCAAAATAATTTTTATCTTTTCATTTTACGAAACTGCAAAAGGATTTGCTAATTGAAAAATTCTCCTCACGTTCTTTAAAGAATCATTAAATTGTGAAATTTTCTAAAAGTTTCTCTTAATTACAACTAGATATATTTATAGCACATTCCTATCTTGTTGTTGATGTAATTATAAAATTGTATAGTCCATAGCAGACTTTAAAATAGTAATTTTGAGTATAAAAACCCAATGATAAATTATAGTTAATAAGCTAATTAGAAATTTAATATTGCAAACGATTTTGCAAGAAAAGGAAATGAAGTGAAAAACTAAATTTCACCATTAATTCTCAGAAGTATTTAAAAGCAATGTTCTTTTATTTGCATATATTTGAAAATTCGAATGTCGATAAATTTTCTTTAATTATTTTGAGAACTAGCGAAGCCGATTTTAATTATATATTTCTACTTCTTTAAACATATCTTACAGTTTGTTCGTGGAATCATTATTAGAAGCAAGCAAATAAAAATTTGAAAACTAGAAACTGAAAATACTTCATACATCAAACAATTAATCTTTTCTCTTACAACATGCACAAACGCTAACATTAAACAAATAAACACGCTCTTTAATAAAAATGATGGCAAAATGATTTAAAATAATGAAGCCGCTTACAAATATGAAAACACTTTTCTGTACTTCTCATTAGTAATATTTATTAAAAATGTTAAAAGGCAATGAAAATATTCATGCAGACATATGGTGTAAGAATTGTTGAAAAGTTTCAGAAACCTTCTGTAGACAGCAAATGAATAAATCACCTAGAATTCTTTTAATAATGAACAGTTTTAAATTGTGGAAATGTAATCAAGGAAAGATGTATCAAATTAAGTATGCGATAGTAAATGGGATTCGTATTTTAAATTGTTCCAAATTAAAAATAAAATTACTGAATTATTTGATTGGATGGATTGAATTTAAACTTTAGAAAATGGTCCGAAACATGTTAAATAATCATCTCATATATTTTTAAAAATACTTTTGTGTTTGAAACAAAATCATAGTTTTGGATATTTACTTTGATAGAGGTAAATTCGTTAATAACAAAGAAATATATATATTTGCATTACCTTATAGTTGTTATTATATAGTTGCATTATCATATATACGTATATATATATGGTAATGCCACTTGATGAAAAAAATGAATAATTATATATTGTTCATCAAACACTATCACAGCAGCCTGACTGCCAATTGGTTAGAGCTCTGTCCTTTGGTAAAACAGGCTTCAGGTTCGAATCCTGACGGTGGCATGGATGCTTGGGAGTGGTCCGAATCCATGATTCGAAATCCACCCGATCCCATCGAAATCAGGTCCCGGTCAATTTAGCCTAAAGTGTTCACGAAATAACTATAGAACGACAAACCAAATACTAGTACAACTCGAAAAATACGAGTTTTGAGTTACGACTGTTGCTTGCTATTTATATGCTATGGCACACTTACAAATTAAAAACATAACACAATTTCTTTATCGGCTACATGTAAAATGAAACAAACTGTGTTCAATCAATAATTGTAAAAAATTAGGTCCAATTTATGTTCCATCTTAATATTATCACTTTTTAATTTTTGCAACTCATAAACCATATGTATTATATTGCAATTTAAGAAGAAGGTTGTCCATTTTGTGTCGTTGCTCATTTAAACTTGAGTTTTCATGAAGAATTTAAATTTAAATGTAATTATTTGATGCATATTGTGAAATAATTTTCAGAAATTAAGTACAATTTCGTAACTACTACGCCTACTACTTTGTCTAACAAGTATATTCATTATAGTTTCAAAATAATTTTTATCTTTTCATTTTAAGAAACTGCAAAAGGATTTGTTGAGTGAAAAATTCTCCTCGCGTTCTTTAAAGAATCATTAAATTGTGAAATTTTCTAAAAGTTATTCTTAATTACAACTAGATATATTTATAGCACATTCATATCTTGTTGTTGATGTAATTATAAATATGTACAGTCCATAGAAGACTTTAAAATTGTAATTTTTGGTAAAAGAAACACAATGATAAATTATAGTTAATAAGCTAATTAGAAATTTAATATTGCAAACGATTTTGCAAGAAAAGGAAATGAAGTGAAAAACTAAATTTCCCATTAATTCTTAGAAGTATTTAAAAGCAATGTTCTTTTAATTGTATATATTTGAAAATCTGAATGTCGATAAATTTTCGTTAATTATTTCGAGAACTACCAAAACCGATTTTAATTGCATATTTCTACTTCTTTATAAATATATCTTACAGTTTGTTCGCGGAATCATTATTAGAAGTAAACAATTAAAATTTGAAAACTAGAAACTGAAAATGCTTAATACATCAAATGATTAATCTTTTCATTTACTACATACACAAACTTACGCTAACTTTAAATGAATAAACACACGCTTTAATAAAATTTAAGGTAATATTTTAAAATAATGAAGCCACTTAAAAATATGAAAAATAATTTTCTGTTACTCATTAGTAATATTTATTTAAGAAAACGCAGACATATGGTGTAAGAATTGTTGAAAAGTTTCACAAGCGTTCTGTAGACAGCAAATGAATAAATCACCTAATTGCATATTTGGTAGAATTCTATTAATAATGAATTGTTTTAAATTGTAGAAAATTAAGGAAAGATGTATCTGATTACATATGTGATAGGAAATATGCTTTATATTTCAAGTTGTTGAAAATTTTCATGCAGACATATGGTGTTAGAATTATTGAAAAGTTTCAAAAACATTCTTTGACAGCAAATGAATAAACCACCTAATTGCTTAGTTGATAGAATTCTTTTAATAATGAAGTGTTTTAAATTGAAAATGTAATCAAGGAAAGATGTATCAAATTGCATATGTGAGAAATAATGTGCTTTATATATCAAGTTGCTACAAATTAAACATAATTGTTGCGTCGAAACCCAGGTCCTCGTGCATAGGGGAAGTCAACGCCCTAAGTTCCGTAAACATTCTGTCTGTGGGGGTGTCTGGCAGGGGGGTGAGATGACGAGAAAGAAAAGGAATGTAAGAAAGAAGGAGTTGAACAACTGTAACCAAAGTGAAAGGTTGTGTGGCCAGTCCATCCTCGAGTGTGATGGCTGCCTAAATAAAAAGAGTTCAAAAAGTATAACCCCAGAGAGTGGTTGTGTGGTCAGTTCATCCTCGAGTGTGATGGCTACTTAAATAAAGGAGATTAATTTATACAATCCACTTCATGTGTTTATTATTTGAGTTTATGTGTGTGAAGCATCGAACAATAATCTTTAACATTACCTTGAACATAGTTAAACATTACCTTATTAAATAAATCCTTAAAATATTTATGATTTGGTTGGATGATTTAATTTAAGGTTTAAAAAATAAAAAAGGTTTAAATAAAGTTTAAAAAATAAAAAGGTTTAAATAAAGTTTAAAAAATAAAAAAAAAAGGTTTAAATAATGTTTAAAAAATAAAAAGGTTTAAATAAGGTTTAAAAATAAAATTAATTTAAGGTTTAAAAATAAAATAAAAATATTGTAGCTGTGCTTCCTCCTACGCTTTGGCAAGAGCCCCTGTGGCGTTCAGGAGAAAATGGTTAGAAGGCCTTCGAGACTCTCATCCGAGAGAAGTCAGAACAATGGTTAAATATGGTATATGTGTAGTGTTTTGTGAAAGCTGAAAACTGTGTTTGTTTTCCACCCGGTGTCTCAAGTATCTCGACCTAATCACACCTAGTTACAACCCAGTTGCCTAACCTGCACAGTACAATATGTTAATAAAATAATCCTGCCGTTTATTTGTCCCAAACATTAATTCAACGTTGTTTCAAATATGATTATAAAAACTTTTTATCGTGCTAAATTTAACAACAGCACATGAATATTATGTTTGTGGATAATTTCTTAGTATTAATTTATATATAGTATCACCGTTGTCTATGAGAATGAGAAAAAAATCAAATACTGTTTTGCATTTGTGTATTTTATGGTAGATAATACAGAAATATAACCGCGGCCTGATGGCAGCTTGTCTAGAACTCTGGCCTAATACCACAGGCTTCACTTTCGAGCCTTGGAGGTGCCATGGATGTTTGTTGGTGGTCCGGAATCCACGTTAAACTGTAGGTACCGGTTTAATTGCCCTAAAGTGTGCACAAAATAACCGTAGAGCACCAAACCAAACAGAAATATAATATGTTGACAATCGCTGTGACTGTAAACATAATCATACAACGCACAAGATACAACAATACTACTACATCATACCACATCACTGTGCCCAGAGCTGAGTTGCCCCTTTACAGTTTGGGAATGATGTGGGTTAGAAGTCTGATTGAGTTCTGTGACGCTCTACGGTCATTTGAGACCGGGACCTGCACCTTAAAGTGGATTCTGAACGATTACAAACATCCATCAACAGCCGGGATTCGTACCTGATACCTGTGTTATCGAGTGCCAGAGCGCTAGCCACTCGGCCATCAGGCCCTAATATTTAACACACAGCATGTATATTTAGAAAACATTCAAGTAGATATTTAGTGGAAGGATTCCACTAAACGCTCTCGGATGAGAGATTGTTATTTTGCGTTAATAGAGTCTTGCGTCCTCTCGGGTAGGAGGTATGATGTCAACTGAACTTTTTACCGAGACGCCGCAAGGGGCGCTTTTGCAGTGCATAGGATGAACACGGTTAAAGGTGGAAATACGATGGGTGGAACCAAGGTTACATTATTTAATTACAGCGAGAAGGAAGCTTGCATGAATTCGCACCTTAGCATCCCATATTGACACCAAAGCATGTCTAATATGTACAAATAAATACCTAAATATAATATTTTAATGAACATCTTTAAATTTACATATTTTATATCAAGCACATGGGGCATGAATGGCCGAGTGGCTAGCGCTCTGGCGCTGGGTACTACAGGGTTCGAGCCCCGGCGGTGATATGGATGTTTGAAGTGGTTCGGAATCTACTTTAAACAGTAGGTTATGGTCGTTGAGAGTTGCGGAGGTATTGTTACTCCGCGTCCGTAGCTTATCTACAAGCTACACGCTCCTGCTGAGTAGTGCTAAGTGAGTAACGTCGGTGTAGCGCTTGTCTTAAGGCCTCGAAGACAACTGTCTAAGTGTTCGGCAGCTGCATTAGAACAAAAAATATATCAAGTACATTAAGCCATGTTTCTTTTTCATTTATATTTGCAATTGAAAAATGATACAAAAATTTGCAAAGTAGTGAAATTCATCTAGAAAATAAGTTTTATTTTATATACAGAATTTCAATCGATTGACCTTCTGTCTACTTTCAATATAAAATAAGCATAGCGGAAGAGTTAAATTACCTTAAATGGCAGAAAATATACATTAATGTGTAAACAACCATATTTACTAACAGGAAATTATACACCAAAAATCTAAAAATTAGAAAGAAGCCTTATTATCGACAGGCTGGAATGAGAGTTTTAAATTATTCTCTTTGATTTATGGCCTGCAATTATTTTTAACGAGCAATCCATATCTTTTAATCTTAATGAAAATCCAATGATTGCGTATTCAGCTTTGGTTTTTTTATAAATGACTCAGCGAAAATTGAGTTCACAATATTAATGTAAATAAACATTATTATATTGATGGGCATTCAGAATGCAACATAGTGAATTCAATAACTTTGAATTTTCATGATGTGACAAGCATGGAAAGACGCATATTATTTTAAAGCACGGAAAGTCTTATTAGTAATTAGATATTGTCATATCTCATTAGCAATCTTATTAGTATATTAGTCATATTTTATGAGCATGGAAAGTTATATCCTATTAGTAACTAGTATATATATATATATATTGAAAGAGATCATTATAATTATATTATTAATATTTTTTAAAGTTTTAAAAGTCTTACAACTTTTATAAATTTTATTATTTTTAATGAACAGTTTTTGGCAAGGTTTCTCATAACTTTATGTATGGAATTTGAAGCACTATGATTACAAATATTTTAAAAATTATTTTCCGTTATATACTTTGAAAAACAACTAAAAAGGTTAAAAATGTTTTTGTAATTTCTTTTTGAAAATTAATTATTTATCTGTATTCTTATTCTAACTACACAATTATTGAACATATTTTAAGAAGTAAAAATACAATCAATTACTTATTAGAAACGCCACATCACTTTATATAGATTCCCATCATAAAAAATAAAAAGTTAATAGGAAGCGAGTTAAAATTAAATAAAATAAAAGTAAACAATAAAATGTAGTATTTATTATTACACATATCATTATTAAAGTAATAACAAATTACGTTGTCGTTGTTACTTATCCCACTTGGTAGATATCTAATATAGCCCAAGCCCACGAACCCGTATGGACTCATGGTTGAAGGGGAAGCAAGCAGAACCCGTAGGTAGAAGTCTGACTTTTGCTCTGTAATGTCCTTACAGTCATAGGAGACCGGGACCTGTGGCTTAAAGTGGATTCCAAACCACTACAAACACCCATGGTATCGCCGGGACTCGAACCCGAAACCTGTGGTACCAAGGGCATAGCGCCATTCAGGCCCTCCACAAATTACGTGAAAGCCATAAATACAATTAAAAGAATTCGACTGTTTGGTCATTTTTTAGGCTTTGGATTATTTGCTATTTTAAAGTTTCTTTCGGAATAAAATCAAGTCACTCTTATTATCATGTGTGAACATGATGTTCTCCTAGTTGGAGGTCCGTGACGTTATTCGAAAATGAGGGTCAAGCAAATAAAATTCCATTGCAAATTTTGGCGGAAAGGGTACTTTGGTCACCTTAGCTCTTGAAATGATTCATGAATACTGTTAATCTTAAAGAATTTTCTGGAGAATTTGGCTTTTGTTTGAAGTATTTTTGTAGTATGGTTTTGAATCCTTTTCATGTTTTGGGTTAGGATTTTAAACACTTGTATTTCCAGGGCTATAAGTACTCGTAGTGTGTTGATAAATTTCTTCTTTTTGAAGTTTCATATTTATCACTTTCGGCATTATCCGGTGCCTAGTGATCTGTATAGTGCTTCTTATTGTATTTGGAATACTTCATTCTTCATTTATGCCTACAATTTTCAAACTTTGATATATTGTATGTGATAACGTTTCTTGTAGAATTTCGAATACTTCATTCTTCATTTATGGCTACATTTATTTTACTTTTGTATATTCTTATAGAGATTCTTGAACAATTCGTTCTTCATGAAGCTCTTGATCTATTAAATATTGCTATACTCATGTGGCTATTGATTTTGGCCTATTGAGTTTATTCATCCGTTCTCGAATATTCACACATGATAAGTTGAAATTTGCAAAACAAATTTAGTTTTATTTATTTATTTATTTGTTTGATTTAAAAATAGAATAAAATTTTTTAACAATTTATAAATATGTGTTATATTTCGATGTGATAGCTGCAAATTTATTTTTTATTGCACTGACTAATTAAGCACTTTCAATAAATCAATAAATCTGAGTATGTTCTAATGGATAAAACTGCGAAAAATAAAGAGTGAAAGAATAATCTGGAAATGAAAGAATTTAAGAAAACTTATTTTCAAAAATGCTGAAAAAAAATAAGAGAGAAAAAACCCAGATATCTCAGAAAAAAAACTATTGTCATCATAAGAACAAAAGGAACAAGAACTTTTATTCGTTTCTCTAGACTTACAGAAATAAAAACCATCTCCAAGTTCGAAAAACTAGAGTAAAATTTAAATGAGAAAAATAAAAAATATGCCGTGATAAAAATGTGGGTAGGTTGTTTGTTTAAAAAAAAAAAAAGAAGATTCTTTTTTTCTGATTGAAGACTAAGAAAAGATGGTTCCAGCCAAGGATTTTTATGTCATAAGAGCAACGTTCGTCCCTAAAAATGGATTTGTTACGGGAATTTTATTCAAAGGATTGAATTGCATGGTAAAAAAAAAATAGAAAAAGCAATTCTTAAAAAAATAAGAAAGAATAAATGATGAGGAATCCTAATGTAATGATGGAATATTTCCAAATCAACCAAATGTATTTAGTAATAACAAAGATGTATTATTTTTTAAACTATCATCGAATATTTTATTGCTGGGATAATTAACACTGTGTTTGTTTTGTTTATGAGGGCATATGAATAACATATTAATTTAAAAGCATAAATATCTTAGTGTTTTGAAACATTTAAAAAAAAAGATGTGTTTCGGTCAAGTTCATATGAAATTTCTATGAATCACCGTCAAATATTAATATAATTTTTATTCTTACAGTAGCTTCATTACTATAAATACAGTAGACTCCTATACCGTAAACTTCTTTATTACAATCATGAGAAGTATACGGCATTTTTTCAGAGAATTCATTAGATTGTAAAAGTTAATATAGAAAGCGAGTTGAATTTTTAAAATCATATAAAATAAAATAAAACAATAAAATATAATAATTATTATTACATAAATCATTATTAATGTAATAACGAATTAAGCGAAGGCCATAAATACAATTGAAAAAAATTCGACTATTTGGTCATTTTTAGGCTTAAAACTTTTTGCCAATTTTTTTCGGAACAAAAACAAGTTACTCTTATTTATTTAATTGTTTGATTTAAAAATGGAGTAGACATTTTTAACAATTGATCAATACGTTGATAAATATTTTGATGAGACTGATGCAAATTTATCTTTTATTGCACTAACTAATTACACACTTTTAATAAATCAATAAATATCAGAATGTTCTAAGGGATAAAACTGAGAAAAAAAAAACAGTGAAAGAATAATTAGGAAATGAAAGAATCTAAGAAAACTTATTTTCAAAATCCTGCAAAAAGAAAAAAAAAAAAAAAAAAACAGACATCCCTTGAAATAAAAAACATTGTCATCATATAAACAAGAGAACAAGAACTTTTATTAGTTTCTCTAGACTTACAGAAAGGAAAACCATCTCAAGTTTGAAAAAACTAGAGAAAATTTAAATGAGAAAAATAAAAAATATTCAATGACAAAAATGTGGGTAGGTTGTTTGTTTAAAAAAAAAAAAAAGAAGAGTCTTTTTTTCTGATTGAAGACTAAGAAAAGATAGTTCCAGCCAAGGATTTTTTTATGTCATAAGAGCAACGTTCGTCCCTAAAAATGGATTTACTACGGAAATTCTATTCAAAGGATTGAAAAAAAATAGAAAAAGCAATTCTTAAAAAAAAAAAAAATAAATAAATGATGGTAAATCCTAATGTAATGGAAAATTTCCAAATCAAGTAAATGTCTTTAGTAATAATAAAGATGTTTTATTTTTTTAACTATCATTGAATATTTTATTGCTGGGATAATTAACACTGTGTTTGTTTTGTTTATAAGGGCCTATGAATAACATATTACTTTAAAACATTGGTGGCCAACCGAAATGATCTTGCGGGCCACTTTGTAAAAAGCATCCTTACTCCGAGGGTTGCATATATAATTATATATCCCCATATTAGATTTAGACCCAGTATAGACATTTTTGGAGCGAAAAATTGAAACATTAGGAGTTATTATTATTCTTATATGTGTTTACTATTATTCTTATATGTGAACATATATAATATAATAATAATGATAATAAACGCACTACTGCTCGTATCTATGGATGGTTATTGCGTCACTGAGGTCACTTAAAGTGAAACATAGCCTGATATATTAGATGTTCCAAGATGTGCCCGCATCATAAGTTCGCAGAATATAATTTAATTATTCTGTGAATTCAAAATTGTATACTCACTCATTAATAAAACAGGCAATATCTGTCATAACTGTCCTAATTAACTTAAAATCACTGTTAATTTTTCATAATTTCCACAGTTCATTTTTGAATATATGGATGCTCAAATATAGTATTTTTGAATACATTGGGTTTCACTACTTTGACCATTATAAAACAAATATATAATTAGTAAAAGTGTGATACATCTCACGGGCGGAAAAATATTCAAGGCTGGCCGCGAGTTGGCCACCTCTGTTCTAATGGATAAAACTGCAAAAAACAAACAATGAAAGAATAATCTAGACATTAAAGAATCTGAGAAAATTTATTTTCAAAAAAGGTTGAAAACGAAAAAAAGAACCCCCACCCCAAATATCCTAGAAAAAAAACTATTGATTTTACATGTGAACAAAAGGACAAGAACTTTTATTCGTTTCTCTAGACTTACAGAACTAAACACCATCTCAAGTTTGAAAAAAAAAAAAAAAAAACAGAGAAAAAATTTAAATGAGAAAAATAAAAAATATGGCATGATAAAAATGTGGGTGGGTTGTTTGTTTACAAAAAAGATTTCTTTTCTCTGATTGAAGACCATGGAAAGATAGTTGCAGCCAAGAACTTTTATGTCATAAGAGCAACGTTCGTCCCTAAAAATGGATTTGTTACGGGAATTTTATTCAAAGGATTGGAAAAAAAAAAAAAAAAAAAAAAAAAAAAAAAAAAAATAAAGGATGAGGAATCTAATGTAATGGAATATTTCCAAATCAAGCAAATGTTATTAGTAATAAAATTTATATATTTTTAAATATCATCAGCTATTTTATTGTTAGGATAATTAACGCTGCGTTTTTTTATATGAATAACATATTAATTTAAAACAAGGCAGTCTAGACCGCGGGACGCACGCGGCCTGGCTTGAATATTTTTCCGATGCGTAAGATTTATTACACTTTTACAAAATATATTTATTTTATAATGACCAATGTAATGAAAACCAATGTACTAAAGAAATACAATATGTGTGCATCCATATATTCAAAAATTAAATGTCGAAATGATGAGAAAATATTAACTTTGATTTTTAAAATTATATTCTTGCGCAAACAAATATCGCAGTAATAAAATAAATATTTTTTAATAATTTCACTTATTTTATTTCAATTCCTTCTATTAGCTACACTCTCCTATATATATCTTGTTCAAATTTTCAATCGTTAATAAAATGCTTTTTATTCATCCACTCAAGTTCAAATACATATTTTTTTAACTTGTAGTGGATGACACTGTATATGTTAATACAGTTTTTTTCAAATATCAATTTATTAATTAAAATTTAATTAATTAATTTTGTTTTTTTTAGATTTAAGTTACATATATCTACCAATAGATGGCGCCAGATAAACTTAAAAAAATGAATGAAAATTATTTATAAAGGACTTTCTGCAATATAGTGAAAAAAAACAAGTAGTAAAGTTTTTTTTAGATTACTTGTTTTATTTTTATTTCATTTCATTTTTAGTGTTATATATTTCTTTACAATGTGCGTTTAGTATCATTATTGTTACATTATCTATGTTTACATGTAATAATAATAGTAAACACAAAAAATAATAACTGATTATGTTTCAATTTTCACGCCAAAAAATGTCTATAGTGCGTCTAAATCTAATATGGGGATAATATAATTTTATGTGCGGTCCCCGGTTATGAGTATTTGGGTTGGCCACCCCTTTTTAATTCATATTTTCTTTACAAATTATAATTTAAAAAATGAAAATCTTGTTGCTGTAAAGTTACGTCAAATGATTAAGGTCTTCCCATATAATAACAAAGTATTTTGTTATAATAACAAACCACACGTTTTAACTGAATTAAAAAAAACTACAATTGATAATTTTTAAAAACAGCACAAAAACATATCCACAATAAAAATGTTCCTCTTCTGTGGAACGTTTATTGGTAAATTACCTTAAAAAAAAACTAGTTATCATGGGACTAAAAAAAGGCAAAAACTTCATTAACTTCTCTGGACTACAAAGATAATAACGGTCATGGTTCACAGTTTGAAAAAAGGGCGGTAAATTTAAATGAGAAAAATTATTAAAAAATATGATGATGTTTGGTTTGGTAAAAAAACAATATTCTCCCCAACTGAAATCATAAAAAATATATATATTCTTATGTCATAAGATCAATATTCATAGGTTAGTGAAAAATGAATTCGTTCAGAAACTTTACTTAAAGAATCTATTCTTTAAGAAATAAACAAAAGGAATAATACTAGAACACGGGTAAATAACAAATTAATTGTAAATAGTGGATTTTACAATTTAAAATTAGCTCTGCAGAAAATTTAACAAAATAAGTTTTTGAGATTTGCCTCTTGAATTTTTGTGTTCTAGTTATTAAACTTCCCCAAACTCACGAATGGAGGATTACTTTCTGGGACATATGGCGTTTCTGCATTTGAGTGTCATATGGGTCACAAAGATTCTCATTATCCTCATGCGACCTGATGGTCAATTGGCTACGAGCTCTATGGCTTTTGTTACCCCAAGCTTCAGATACGAATCTAGCAATGGCATGGATATTTGTGAGTGGTTCAGAATCACGTTAAACTGTAAGGTTCCTTTCTAATTAGCTCAAAGTGTGTACAAAATGCCTGTAAAGCGATAAATTAACCAAACCATTATCCTCCTTTTTATCTAATATTCTCATTATTCTTCTTTATCTTCTCTATCTTATTAATGTGGTAGATTTTAATAAATTAACTGTAAACGTTCGTTAATAAAATAGGTAAGGTTCACGTTTATATTAATTACGTAAAGGATTAATATCTTCGCATGCAAATAACAATGTACTTTTGCTATAATAACAAACCACACGTTTTAAAGGAATTAAAAAAAAAAACTACAATTGCTTGCAAAAAATGTCAGAAAAATGTTTCTCTACTGTCAAAAACATAAAAAGAAAAAAAGAATTCTAGTCATCCTAGGGCTAAAAAAAAAAAAAAAAAAAGGCAAAAAGTTTTATTAACTTCTCATAAAGCCAAAAAGATAATGTCAGCTAGCTGCTTGAAAATGCTGGCCAACTTGAAATATATAACATCAAAAAACATGAGGAGGATGCTTGGCTCTGGGAAGCGTGAATAACATCTTCCCAACCTAGAAAAACCATAGAAAATATGCTATTCTGCGGTCAAGAGCAATATTCAGTTTCAAAATGGACTCGTTCCCTGAACTTACTTTTAAGAATCATCCATCATTCTTCAAGTGAAATACAAAGAAAGTAATACCAGAATACAAGTAAAATAGTTTTCAAATGAACTGGAGGACTTTGATCTTGTGCAGTGTAATTGAATGTGCTCTTGAAATTCAGGACTTGATTTTTGAAATAATAAAAGCAATCATAGCTGATAAAATAACAACCACAGGATGTCTCCATTTTTAGATAATGAATAGTTCTTTTTGTTTTTAAGAGATTAAGTTTATTAATTTCTTCCAACATAATCAGTTTAATGTAATGTAATATTTAAGAAAGTGTGGCTGTTAAAAAGCTTCAAACATTATTAATCTTTTAGAAAACAATAGCATGACATAGAAATATGATAAATATCCTTTTTTTAGGATTACAGATATTTATTTTAACCTAAAATAATAAAAACCCCCTATAAAGCCCTGATGTTGAACGACATATTCATATTAAAATTTATCTTGTTATAATTTGAAAGGCCTTTTTATTGGCAATAATTGAAAAAAAGCCCAAAACTGAATGTTTATATACTTAAATATTGATAATAGATTTATTGAAATTTTACATAATCAATAAAATAACAATTTTGATTTTTTTTATAATCTTGCAATATATTTTTTATAAAATAATCCAATTAAAATTTAAATCTCTAATGTTTGTGCGATAATGGTTTAGGAAACATTCATAATAGAGAATAAGAGAATTTGGACATATAGAAACACAATTGGGACAAATGTCGAAAAAAAATGAAAAAATCGTATTAACAGAATTTATTATCCTGTCTGTATTTTTAAGCCTGTGTTATTTTTTCCAAATTACCATTTAATATAATATTATATTTTATGATAAAGAATGAGTTTGGGCATGCTTCTTTGTGTGTAAACACACAGAAGCAGGCTCAAGCCAAGCAAACACAAATGTTAAAATATTGGATAGGTATTAACAATGCAAAATTTAAAGACTATCAGGGTGGTCAACTGAGTAGTCAGGGCCTCCGCGGGCCAGGGCTCATTACATTCCATAATGAATTTGGGCCAATACCAAATTTTGGGTGGAAATTAGGCTAATGAGTTATTATTTTGTGTTTTATATTGGTATTATGCTGTAAGCATAGACATATTTATAATAATAATGATACTGAACGCACATTGTAAAGAAATATATAACACTAAAAAATAAAATATAATATATATATATAAATATAAACAAAATAATAAAAAAATGAAATGATTAAAAAATATATATTTTACTAGTGCGATACTTGTTTCTCCACTTTTTGCACTTAGATTTTACAAATTGATGCGCGCGCATCATGAGTTCTCAGGATGTAATTTAATTATTCTGCGAATCATAACTGTAAACTCATAAATAAAACAGGAAATATCCGTCCTATATTCGCAAGAATAGTATTTTAAAATCGAAGTTAATTTTTTCTCATAACTTCGACATTTAATTTTTGATTATATGGATGCGCACATAATGTATTTTTTTTAATACGTTGGTTTTCACAACTTTGGCCATTATAAAATTAAATATAGTTTGTAAAAGTGTGATAAATATCATGGGCCGCAAAAAATGTCAAGGCGGACAGCGGGTTAACCACCCCCTGCTATAGATGGTCGAAATATTAAATGTACATGATAGTCATATGAATATATATAACTATATATATATATATATATATATATATATAAACCTGGGATCTTGGACTAATAATTCTAATATTCGACTGAAGATTTTGAAAAAGCCAGCACCAGCCGTGAAATGTGAAAACTTGTATGGTGTAATAGGCCCAGGGAAAGTAATATTCCACCGTATTGTATAATGATGTGTTGGCAAGGCTATATAGCCGTGGTTCCCTCACGCAACCATGTTTCCTCCTACACTTTTCAGAGAGCCGGCGTTCAGGAAGTATCAGTGGCTTCAAAGGACTCTCGCCAGAGGACGTGCGGCAAAAAGGTTCTGAATTGGTTCCACTCATCTCATCCCGGAAGTGTGCCTCAGAGACGTTTAGTTTAGAGTCTCTGCCACAAGAGGATATAGTTAGCACCATCCCAGTATATAAATTGGCCTACAGATTCTTATCCAGAGAAGAAGTATATTTGGCTATTCAGCATGTACCTGAGTAACT